>LUCM01000706.1:20686-105699 GCA_008360955.1 Fasciolopsis buskii | reverse complement strand
AATTTCGATTTGATTTGTTTGCTTGAATGAATGAAAGATTGATCGAGGCTAAATCTTGGGCCTTAATAAAAGCAGACAATGAGCGTTGGTTGAGGTGAGAGCATGTGGTTTCAGGAAAAAGAAACCAAAACAATTGTTAATAATTCTATCTAAAATGGAGTCCTTTCTGATGGGTGAAATGCAGAAGCCCGTCAAATCAGTCAATGATGGGTTTAATGCATGATTGAAATTACCTCTAATAATATCTAAACAATCTCCAAGAAATGAAAGGCTAAAAACTAGAAATGCACCGAAGTATTTCCGATGCTTAGTTGTGGACTACAAGGGCAAAAGTATAATTTTGTTTTGATCGTAATGATTTGGCGGGAAACTCTGGGGTGATAGTGAGTTACAATCACTTTCATTCAAATAGTAGGTTTCAATAACTTCGGACTTGCCAGACCAGGAGTTTACGTTTGTTGCCACATCAACTCCAGTCTTATTCTTGTCGGGAACTTTGTCCTCCCAGCGGATTCTGAAGCTGCCTATCAACAACAGTGAGTGGGCAATATTCTGGTTTAGCCGCGATTCTCTTGTGTGTGAACTTGAATAAGTGATTGGAGTACGGGCGATAAATGTGACGGATTCCTGAACAAGGAATCGATGTTGGTACTCTACAATGCAGACATTTGAGAAATGTCTATTGCAAAGAATAGTTCTGGATCCAAAAAACGCACAAACAAGGAGATTTAGGAAAGTCAATAAATGATCATATAAACATAGCATTGGACGGTTCGCATCACCTTTATCCTCTAGCTCTTTTATTACACGGAAACAATAAACCTTATTCAGCTTCAGAGTTTCTAGGAATTTCTGATGTGTCCAGGCTATTTTTCAACGGAATCGCCTAAACGCTTGAATTGTGCTTGTTTGTTTGCAAATGTCTTCTAAATTCTGGCCTCCGTCTAGACTTTCGTATGGGCTTTTTAATCTATTTGCTCTGGATTCTACTGAATTGACGGTAACATTGAAGCGAAGCAGCTTTTAGGAGGTCTAACATAAGTTAAAAATGAAATACGAGACCTCGGCAAACGGTAAATTTACCCAGTGAGAATTAAGACATTGAGAAAGATCACGGCTAGGTAATTTAGTTATTGGTTTTTGAACGGAGATGTGTAGACTATGAAGAATTAGTCGATATATGAGTTATTCGTGGGCAGCGCATCCAGTGATTTTTGACCATGGGAAGCTAATGATCATCTGCGGAAATCAGCCGTTGATTTAATTGGAAACAGATGGAAATAAGTTATATAACACCGAGTTACCCGTTACATGAGATGCACTGATATCACCTCATTGAAAAATAAAAATTGATTAGTTGTTTTATTTGCACTCTTCCCCTCATGATCATCCATGAGGGGCACCAGAGATGATACAAAAGTGATTTAAATGGGATTGGTGTTCAGTTAAACACAAAAGCATCTATATTCAAATTTTGTGATGACAAGTCTTGTAAAGGGAGCAGATATAGAAAGCCATTCGGTTGACAGATGCTACATTTTGTGTGGAGAGTATGTAAAGAAAACGGCTTAGTTGCCAGTCTATGGTAAACTGACGCGATCCAGTATTTCAGTGAACATTCGTTGCTTTGCTGCACTCGATCGAGGATGCAACGCGGAAATCTGTCCGCACAAACTGGAGTGCCTTTAACAATCTCCTCTAATAAGGACCAGTGTGCATACATGTCCATATATGAATGCACTTACATGCCCGTAGAATGATTGTTAAATCTGGCGATTTTAATAAAACAGGGCACGCTTCACAGTCGGCATCGTAACTGTTGCTGATAAACTAAGCTCCACACGTCTTGTCAACAAGGAGGCTTCAGCTCCTGGTCGAATTTAGCTTTGCAGCCGCTATGGTCAAGGAAAATCCGCCGATGAAACAAGCAACTGATATCATTATCTGAAAAACGTTATCAAGAATATTTGTATTCTGGACTCAAAGACTGAATAGAGCAATACTAGATGCTCCAACTAAAGAATGGAATTAGGGTACAATTTTCTTTGCAAGATGAGAGCCAAAATAAACGAAACCGAGTCAAATGGTAGGAAAACAAATTGAGGATATTTCTTACTGTGAGTGTTTCGGTTCTCAGTCGCTCTTTGAACTGATAATGTCGTTTCAAATGAATAAAGTTGGACATAAGTTCTGGCCCAAATTGCTCGAAACAAACAATTGTCTGATTCTTATTACTAATCTGAGGTCATTTTTCTCAATCACAAATGAATGGAATTCCACTGAAGTCTGATGAATCAACTTACTTTGATCAGAGTCACATATTTTCATGTTTTTATCATGTCTAATTAAGGGAAGATTATTGCACTCCTTAAACTGTCTAAACAAGAAAATGTTACTTGATTATGGGAGTCGATAAGCAGAATTTACTGGGCAGCAAACAACAGTGTTAGCAGAGGGTTTGCTTGCCATTCAAGGAATTGCGCATCACATCGATTTATACCTATTAACCAGCAGATATTTTTGCTCATTCACGCAAGCGGGAAGATCTTGCATCATGTTTCTAATGCGCCCTTTCAATGTTCGCTCTTGATTCACTGGAAACGTATCATCACCGCTCAGTTACTTGCTGGATATAACTATATCTTTGCAAAAAACGGTCTACAGATTTGACCGTTCGTCAAAATTACAAGTCACCAAAACTGCTATATGTTACATTACACTATTATTCCTAGTATCAAGTCCTACATTAGGCAGTAAGGTGTTGCTAGAAACCATTTCAAACAAATTAGCCATAACATTTGCAAAGCTTCCGTGCGTAGGCCGAACAAGAAACCGATGAGTTTATGAAATCCGATAGTTTTACCCATAATATCGACCACGAAGTTTGCATACGTGCAGAACCTCATGACAAACGTGATCATGTGAGTCACGTTCTAATGGAAACTTACAGCTGTATCAATTATTCTGGAGTCCGAATGGGTTGATTTCGTTTTTCTAAGCTCAAACGTCGCGAGTTTTGTAGAAATCCTATTGATGACCCCCCCAGAACCCCGCGTGGATAAATGAAACAATGCTGAAATGTTTTAAGCAATAAACTCAGGGGTAATTATTTCATCCAGAGTGAGTTGGGAAAGCAGTTCCGCCTTGAGATACGCTCTTTACACCACTAATGAGTTCTGTAAAATGCCAAAGCGATCATTCGATACCGATAAGCTAATGAAAGCTCTTCCTTTTTGTAATTTCATAAATGTCATCTCCCCTGAATGTTATCGGTCGTGAGTGTAACTAGCAGACTTATCTGCTACTATGGATGGTCCTTTCTCATGGCAAATTTTCACACATGACTGTACGCACATATTCTTGCATGCATGCGCAAAGTATGTACGCAAAAGTACGAGACGTATTACCTTTTGGTAAGCCTCCTATCTCGGTTGATTTAAATGTGTTAAAAAACTTTCTGTTTTTCCAGTGGATGTTTTTTGAAATAGGGAATGAAGTGCTATGGGCTATTACAACTGCGTTATAACCAGATCAAAAAAAACTTAGCTGCATTTCACTTCTGATAGTACACGATGATCCCTATTCAGTAGTACCAGGCGCATACATTGTATGAGGTACTTGAATGTGTCAATAGAACTTCTACATATTGGGGAAAAAGCAATCTGATTTTCAACCACTACATTCTCTGATGACGAGATTGCGTTTCTCTAATCCTTCCGCTCTTCCATTTAGGAAATATCGTTTCTTTTTTATAGCACTTTCAGCCATAATTATTCTTATTGTCTTAGAAGTTCGATTAACAGGTCTTCAGTCCGTGTTTCTTTGCTTGACGGCCAAGCCAGAAGCCTGTATCGGAACAATTTTATTACGTCGACTTTGGTTGGGAATGCTGAACTCTGACCGGTAGCCAATTTCGGCGTTTTAACGCAGCAGAGGCGAATAAGATTGTTGCGTTCGAATTCCCCACCAAAACCGGAATATAAAGAGCTCCTTGTGACATCGAAAACCCTTATACTACTTCTAAATAGTGGTTAATTTATGGATTACCACATTTAGTTCACCATATGTGACAATGTTTTCGCAACTAAACAGTTGGCCGAATAAGTACACGTACAACTTCAGGCAGCCAGAGGATGGAAGTTGGGTTCTGTTAGGAAAGATTTACTATTGACATCTTATAATACGTACCAGTGAGACTGACTAATTGTAGATGTTCGAGGGCATCCTGTCGTAAAGTACAAAGATTTCTGTTTGACTATTGGAGAAACAAAAATTTAATCGACGGCTCAAAAAATTACTAACCAAATGACACTTAGATAAATACAGAAGAATATGTATAACATGAGTTTACAAGAGTAGAAGCTGTTATTCAGCTATGTAAAGGTGAATATTGCTGACAAATACATCCGCACTATCCTTGTCCAAAATCATTGGCAGAACAACCGCAACGCGCTCGAACTGATGGACTAGATATCGTGAATCGAGGGCCCTAGCCATCACCTCAACCGGACAGGCTCACCAATATTTGATAAGCTTTACTGTGGGTGATAGCACAGATATGTTAGTTTGTTAGTAGTGGAAGGTTGAAATTTTTCATGAAATAACTCACGCACCATGTGATATCATTGCTCAAATCAAAGTTAAGAAACTATAGAAGCTCTGTGCACCTGTCTCATCCTTGTTAGAAATCATTGACTTGCGTCTTATGTTCCCGTTCCAGTTCGAACGCGGTGGTTGTGCACTGCTGATGATTTCTAACAAGGATGAAAGAGCTGTACATCGCTTCAATGGTTTCCTAATGGTCTCTTGAGCGATGATATCACATGGTGAGTGAATTATTTCATGAGATATGTCAGTGTTTGGCACGGCCGCCAGTGCGTCTTGTACACATAGCACTTATCCCGGTACACTAGTCGTTTCAATAAACAGATAACGAGTAATAACGCAGCACGCGTTAGTTAGACAACCTTTCAAGAGAAAGCATTCTTGTCTGTTTGCTTTCTGATTCACGAAAACATGCATAAGCCTGCTGAATATAATCACGAAGTATTATTTTGTACGAGGCTGGAAAATCATTTATGGATCACCACTTGTTTTTACACATATCAATCGTAGAATATATTTTTTTGGTCAACCTTTTTCTCGCTGGATCAAGGTCTTAGGTCCCTTATTCGCTTGCGTTTGTGCTAATTTGTTTGATATTACATAGTAGTCGATCAGCAGGTCCCTTCCATATAGTACAGTACGAACATTGGAAACAAGATGTTCAGTGGAAAGGTCTTGGAATGTTCCGATCAATTAGTTCTATTCTGGTACTAACCAAAATGTGCAAGTTTTCCTCTTTTCCGCGTGACTTTCACTTCAACAATTTATCGTATTTCTAAAAACTTTGCAGGAAACCATCATGTCCTGAAAAACGGTTAACTGTAAACGTTGGCTGATTGGTGAACGTGTTTCCCGTTCCCATTCTTATGATCGACTTATGGCAAACCAAATTCGCGAACAATCACTGTTGTCTTGACTGATAAATCGTCTACACTTCAAAATCATATGAGCCAAATGAATAGAACTGTGGATTTTTCTACTTGGCACTGTCTGTACACATGTTTTCCTGTGAAATAACTATTGGGAAATTTCAGTTTTTGAGCATTAGACTCTCAATTTATTTTGTCCTGTACATCATATTTTTTTCGGTCGTTAGTAATGCCTTTCATGGTCACGACAATTTGGATGTGGCTATTCAATTCTGAGTGCCCAACTAGATTACGAGTTCGTATTCCTTATCTGGTGGACATATTACTAGAATTAGTCTATTTGTAATGTGTGTGTTCCGCCCCTAACTGCACCGTTGTGACCTAAATCATCCGCACTCTACTCGAACTGTCAGAAACTCCACTTTCGGGTTCGCAGTGTTACGAAACCTTAGGGTTCATGGATTTGATAACCGGATTGCCCAGTCTGCTATTTTCTGAAATGTCTTTCAGTAAACAGAATACAGAAATAGATTCATGGATGTTTGGTAAAGTTTACTTTGAAAAATAATATGCCCAAATGAAAAAGGCACAATACCCGTGAAGTATGCTTGGTGTCGGTATCAAACTCTGAAAGCACAGTAATTTCCAGTGCACCAACAGAATTCACGCTCATCAGCAAATTTCCGAGGGGACCGTTCCCAATTAATTACATCATGTACAACAATAAACTCGACAGTAAGATCACCATGGGCAGTCAGATTTTCATCACATTTCTGCATTTCCATACAGAGAATGGCAGGCAGACGTATAACGATTTTTAGTCTTTTTTAAAAGAAATTACAATGCTTTACTCAAAAATAAGAAGAGCGAAATTTTGTTACAAAATTTATGGCCGAGCGTTGCTTTTGGTCCACAAACAATGGAGCATGTAACACTGATACACATTAATGTACACGTACGAAAAAGGCTTGATTGCGAATGCAGTGTTGAATGATTGCTGAAGAAGAACGAGAAGCAAGTTTGCAAATTTTCACAATATTTAATTACAGCAGGCTTACGGATACGAGTGGGTAAACGATGCGATAAAAAAACAAAAATTATCTTTCTATTCTGTGGTGTCTCCGTTGATGCATTTTGGCTTCTCCAAGTCCGGAAAATTGTGCACGGGCGAAGACGTTGCTGCACTATGAGTCTGTTCTCTATCTGGGGCTGTGTTGACCTGCTTTCTTCGTAGAAACAACAGTTTGCTTCTTGACTGCTTGAGTTTTCTTTGACTCCCATTTTCCGTATTCGTATCGCATTTGCCTGACTTGATTAGACTCTTTTTGCTTTTGGCAAGACGAGAAGCTCGCCTGCTGGCCAACTTGGCTTGCTCTTCTTCGATGTACTCGAACTTAGCCCGGTAATACATAGCTCTGGATGGCAGTAGATTGAGAACGATGAGATTGCACAACATTGGAGCCTGTGAAGGGTTGTTAAGTTAATTCGATTAAAAACGAACAAAATGAATTAGTAAATAAATGTTGTACTAGTTGAAAACGATACGGCTGGTCCACAGTGCAGCTCCACCGTGGTATCAGTTACGTCGGATGAACTTTTTCAGGGCAATTGATTATCGCCACATTTGCCCTTAGAAAGGTCGTCCACGTTAGTCGAAATATTGACAAACCACACGTTCAACAGAAGGTGCCGAGTTCTGACAATGATAGGGTTTCAGTTGAACACGAAAATCCTTTCACTCGACAGTAATACTTCGCGCCAGATGGTTTTAGCCTAAAACGCTTTGAAAATTTCACATTTGTTAAGACAACGGTACTGAACCGACGATTATTCTGTGGACCAACAATAATTGTTGATAGGAGTATCAAGTTGCGGAAGTAGCAGAGGCACCTACTTGGTCAACAAATTCAGTTTAAACCAACTTGTTTGTAATAATGCGATATTTTTGTCGTACAAATGACAAAAATATTCCCAGCTGGTCTGCGGCATTAGGTGCTGGTTATGAATTCACAACTTGCAGCGGTTAAGAACCGAAGAAAATAACATTTTTTCCGCGTTTATGACTATGTTTCTGGTTTTGGAACATTTATTATTTACATGCATGGAAATTATCTTGATCAGTACCGTACTGATGAACAAGTTGGGCGATTTGTTTGTGTGATTGGTCTTTTTGTTTTGGTTCAGAAAACGGCCAAACGTTTTGCCTTTCTAAATGTCAATCGTGTTATGTTGTTCGAGATTCCAGTAGCATCGCTTCGTATAACGTAACATAAGTCGATAAAACAGTGAGATCGAGACAATTTGGTTCCAATCCAAGCATGGAAAACATTTCCGATGTAGACGTACGTTCACATTGCAAAATCAGCGTCCCAACTTCGTAATTCCCCGAATAAGCGGTCTATCTTGTTTGAGTGTTAGATAGATTGCAGTTTGTTAGCTATCGAATCTGACGACAGTCACTGGGACTTATGATCTGTTGAAATATCAAACACCGCGGCACGTCGTGGTGATCGAAAAAATTGGCGATGTAACGGAAACGTGCACAGTTGGAAATTCTGGAACAGAGTGCCCACAGAATGACCACGAGTTCTCGATGTCAGACACATTTCTGTAATCACTTTTACCTACAGAATGCTCAATGAAACTGAAAAGCACCGAGACAAATGGAAACCGAGTAAATTGTAGCAAAGGCTAAACGGATTTTGCCGTATGTACTGTCCGCATAGATCTATTTTATTCAATTCTGCAAAAAACTGGGCATGTGAGCGAGATTTCTGATGCAGCACCAAGTATGAATTATACGAAGATTAGTTGCAAATTTATCAATCGAAAGATTTTTTTCGTAACACTCGGTACGGATGGGCCTCAAAATTTTAATATTTGTTGTATCGTATCGCAATTTCCATAGTGATCGGGAACAGCTAGGAGCATCTGCTCCTAAACGTGAATCCATTATCATTTGATTAGGTTTGTGCTCTATCCTATTGGTTGAACAAATCCGGCAATGAGCGAACTTATGTCAAAATTACCCACAAGCGTTCATGGTTGAAGAAATTTGGCGTTCATTATTTTATACACTAACAGGAGCAGTCGAACTTCAGGTGATTTATTTGAATCGTGCAAAATGGATACGGACAACAAAATTATTTTAACTACTGACTCAGTTCACAAAGGCAGCTACCGTGTCATATCTTCCCATATCACAGATAGACGTTTGCGTGTTTTATGACAATAAATCTACGATCCATCCGGGGCTGATCAGATGTGCAACTGGACCTCATCCGTACTGTTCGAGTTGTGTTAATATTTGCTCTGAGGTTACGTGTGACCACAGCAATATCTTGCAGTTTATCTGCGCCTGGAGGAAAGCCTTTCGAGCAAAATCGCCTATAACAACCTACGCAGTATTTTAATATTTTCATTCCAAAACGTTATAGTACAGATTATCATTCTGATTTTGTATGCAGTTTGTAGGAGTAAGCATTATTGGATGTCCAAAAGGCCAGCAACATGTTGGTGAACAACAGAAAAGTGTATATGAAAATGATCGCTTCTTCATCTTATCATCTTCATCGGACAACTCCACTGAACCAAAACGAAATTCCATCGTGTTGAATCTTATTGGAGACACTCTGCCACACAGCTACTTGAAAAGTCAGGTTCCAATTTGGTCTCACTGAGAACAACGCCGAATTCATAAACACCGAGTCTCGTGTATTCGCTCATATCTTATACATATATGGACCGCATTATCACCTTGCTAACACTAACGAAATAATTTCTACTACTACTTCATTTCTTTTGTCTCTAGGCAGAAAATGTTTTTCCGATAGAATGGCAAAACAATCTACTAATCATGCCACGGAGGAAGTCATGACAAGATTCGAGTTGGAAAGCGGTGCTATCACGAGATTCACAAAATAATTTACCAGGCCGAGCAACGCTAAACCCGATCCAATACGCATGGTCAGTGGAATGATGTGAAATTTCCCAGCTCGTCCGTGAGCGTGAATCACGAACCGGATTCCATATGCCTTGATTAGGTCACGATGTAAGACGTCGTTCACTTGATAATAAGTGGCATAACTGAAAAGGACCGAGGTGAATCAGAGGCAAATGAGTGGGCAAAATTTGTTTATTAAAGCTCAAAAGCGCTTACATCTGTGCAAAAATTAAGTTTACTTTCAAATAAACATAATGGCGACATTCAGGAATCAAACCATCTGCCACAACTCAGACTGACTAGGGTGATTCCTTCAAAATTAAAGGATTGCATGAATAATACCCCGAAAGGATATCATCAAGGATTACAAAAATGAGTGTTTAGGATAATTTTAGGATAGCTGATAAAAAAACTTGGCCTAAGTGCATAAAAGCCTGTGAACTGTGCAACACTTTCAGGACCATGTCACTGGACTAGGTGACGCGCAGGAAGCAGTCAACGTATTGAGCAAAACCCAAAGCGATTAATGAATTATACGTCCAAAGCAAAACGGATAATGTGACGGTAAACTTTTCAGCCATCAGTGCTGGACCCCTTCGCAAGGTTTACATAATTCTGGTTTGATACCAAGGCTTTTGAAGGTCGCAGTTAGGTGAATGATCTCATGTCTGTTGCGCTGCTTATTTGGGTATCACACTACTTCGATTTCTCCGTGGCGTCGGGCTTGAGGTTATTCAGGTAGTCAGTGACATTTTTCGGACTACATCTGAATGATTATTCATTGGATCTCACTGGTCTGGTTAGTTATTCATACTGATCTATCTGTTCGTCTTGTCTCTGCATCACACGCCCTGTGAACCAATGAATGTTTTGACTGGGCCGATCTAAAATTGATTTAGGATGGGATCTTGAAGTTGACCTGCTTTCAGCACCACGTGTCTTGCGTTGCAAACGAGTATTCAGGATGATCCGTTTTATCAAGAATAAATGCCGATGTCGAGAAACAACTCAGATAATGTTTTACCAGAGTAGATACAGTTTTGTGTAGACATGAATACTCTGAATGAGCACCGACGGTCGACTTGCACCATCATTGCTGGTGCAGCCACGGTAGAGCTCAAGAATTAAACTTGGCCCTTTTAATTGATGCTCTGAAAATATCATCTGAGATGAATCTTTGAAAAATACCAAAACCTATTTCGTCTATTTGCGTCTAAAACCATCACGATGATTTCAACAAGGAATTGCACATATGCAGCAAACTGGTCCAACAAACCCTATGGAAACTACATTTTTAATTTTATTCCAGCGTTCCTGGGAAAATGTTTTTTGTCCAATTTACCCCGAATGAGTTTTCATGCTGTTCACTCATCCTGACGGTTTTCTTAGTCTCGTTTTGTTCTTGTGCGTCTTTTCCGACCTATAGAGATGGCGTACGGGTTGCCTATTGAGGACAGTTACACACTGTCCTAGTTCCGCTGATGAAAGTATATTGTAATCTTACCCCGTATTTGATGTAGTGTTATAGGTTTTATTGATTCGAGAATGTTCTACAGGTTAGAATCGTCTCAAGTGAGATTGCATCAGGTGCAAACTGGCTATCCGACGAAATTTCGTTCCTCTCACTTAACCTAAACGAACACCGTCATATGCACTTAGACAATCTATAGACCTGTGATCGTGTAATTTCTATTCGAATGTTTCCAGCAGATATCTCGTCCCATCTGTTCTTTCACTAACCGTTGAGATGGTGTTTGGGTGATAATACAAGTCAACATGAAAAATTCTAAACCCGGGTCCTCTACCAAAACAACAACGTTCAAATTTTGCAGGGCCGTTCACGGCAGGATGAAAATTAAAAAAAAATCATTTATGGGTGAAATGGTGCTATTCAAAGGCTGAAAAATTGGACCCGTGATCATTCAAGCGACTGAAACGTCTAAAGTTTCAGAAGCCTCGCCTGATTATTTTTCAGTCACCAGTAAAAAGCCCTTCTAAGCCACCAGGCATACGTATAGCACTACAGTTACTCTTGCTTTATGCAGTGAAATAGTTTTTACAACCTATGGATTAACTGGATATACGAAACAGGTTTTGCTGTTGCTACAAGGCAGTTGATTTCGCAATTGCTTTTCCCGAAGAAAGAGGATGGAAATGAGTAACTTGTTTGCGATTGTTTGCAGGTCAGCAGCTGTTGTTTTTATCTTTCCGTATTTACTTCCCTGCTGGGTCCAACTGGTTTGTGTTTGGCGTGCAAACAGAATTACCACTGTTGTCTCACTGATTAACTGCTGTGAAAGGACTTGATCCCAGTAGAGTGAAACTGAGCCGTTTACCTTACGGTAACAAAACATGCCGTCCAAGAAACTGGTAGTCCACCGAAGCCGTATCAGAATATACTTCCCGCTTACCCTTTAGCCATTGCGAATAAATTACTAACCCCCCCCCCCACAAGTTATTGTCCTGCGACCTTTCACTCATGAGATGGTCGTTCCAACAATAACAGTTTAAACGGTCCTGATATGCGGCTGCCTCACGGTTCTACCGCGTAAGTCTTATCTTCTGCATAGCTGAAGTGGGAGGTGTTTGATTCAGCTCAATCAAGTGTGTCGCCTGAATTAGTCAATCACCAATAAGACGGACAAACGTATCAGTTTCGTCCTATATAGTTCAGGGGAATAGCTTCACGAAATTGAAATAAACCACTTATGCGGCTTAGCGTGTACTGAGTCCATCTAATCAACTCTGTATGTTGCATCCACAAGGTCCAAGTAATACCATTTACCTAACCGATTTGCAAAACAGAAAAAAGGCTCTTAGTAACGCGAGAATAGCTCTCGGGAGATAGTGAGGCGCGCGGTGTGGCTCGTTGTGAAGCCGCACCACCCGGCTTCTACGGTTAATAAACCTCAATCCAATTGTCTGTCCAATCAGAAACAACTATCAAAATGGTAATTTGCGCTTCAAAATTGTTAGTCCCAAAACATACATAAAATAAGTCGGAAAGATGTAAAAATCTTTGGAAGGAAACCAGAAAGATGAGAACGATGCACAACAAAGGTAAAGTATTAAATGACTTTGCAACTCGTTTGACGGGGTTGTCAGGTTTTAGATCTAGTCTGACCTTTCTCGCAGTAGATGATTTGAGGTTTTCATATTTCATATGTAAATCAGTTGCGCAGGATTGCTAAGTATGGTAATTTGGTGACCTTTTAGGCATCATTTATCATCCATGGGATCAACCGAGGCGCAGTGAGAACATTTGCGGCGTGTAGCCAACTGAATCCTCGGCGGGACAGGCAGATAATGAGCCAGTATGAGGACGGGTACGTATGCCATACAGTGGGGGATGAATTGCGCCACCTAGTCTCTTCACAACATCTAAATCTTTTAAGTTGTTGAAGTCTCCATGGCATTCCATCCCGCCGATGCTGAAGCACATTTCAAACTTTTTCTAAGTAAAAATGTAAAGACTGAGGACCTCTCCTATTCGATCGACTTCTTCCCCTCAACAAAATAATGTAAACCGAATATCTCCTTTTTTAATCTAGATCATCCAGAGTTTAGATCTTTCTAATTTCAAGCAGTAATCTAGGCCACCACGGAAACTTTCCATGCTTGGATTACGAGGCCTTCGTCTGCATTTTGCTGGTCTGTAGCACACTGAGCATGAAGAAACAAAACTTGCCCAAGTGTGCCTAACGATGTTTCATCCGGAATTCCAGTGGTCGTTTATTTCTGAGATACACTCCTAAAACGACTGTGGCCGCTTTTCATGGATGCAAGATGTTGTTGTAACACGGTCAGAAAATCGCTAAGAGGCAGGTTGGACATCAGCGAGAACAAGGAATAAATAGTTTTATGTCTTCAGTCACAATTCCAGCGAGAGAATTCAGGGAGGAATTTTCTGATGAGAATAAGCGAGGCAGAACAGAGCGATGTTTGCAGCGAACGGAGTAGACAGTTGGCATAAGTCCAAGTGAAACAATTTCAAGATTGATTTGAACTGCTAATCTGAAACAGGTCTCAATAAGTTCATCTGCAATGTTTCTAATAGAAACGAATAAACGGATTAAGAGGAGTCTAGGTGATCGGTTTGAGACCACATCTTAGGAATTGAACATAATTCTCCACCAGCCAAGAAAAATCATGGGAGCATTTAAGCATGGTTGATCGTCTAACATTACTGTCTACATCTATCTGCTTACCTTTAATATATAAATTGCGGAATAGTAATACGGACCAGTATTAACTGCGAACAATACAAAGAAAAGCTTTCGAAATTCGGCTTACCGGAAGTTGAAACCAACAGCTATATTGGTGTCTGGATCATCAAGTCGACTGAACGAATAAACCGGATTACAGTACCGCACATTCCAGTCAAGGTCACAATCCCATCGAATATCAATTCCGATAACGCCACCCTGATCAAAATGTACATTGGGGATTAGGTAATGTCAAACACTAGTTAAGCTACCTGTCAACTGAAGCAAAACCATTTGCCGAAAATTTATGGTGACATCTATATCAACGCATGAGTGAAGCAGCATTGCTTGAAAAGTTCCATGGGGCATATTAGGAATAAAATTAGATGGTACTGGATGGAAATTTCAGTTATCCATCCTGAACCTTTCAAACCGCAGTCTTGAAGATGCCCACATTAATCAGCTTTTTGTTCTAAACGAATATGATACAAATAACATTGTCCGTAGCAGACAAAGGAAATTTCACATTACGAAATTTATACTTCTGGCCGCAACCAAGGCTATGCGTTTTCCGACTAGAGGAAAATGTGACTCATTTTCTGCTTTTCTCCTTTACATTTTGCGCTCGGTTTAACAGAGGAACATGAAATATAAGCATCGTGTGCATCGCGTTTGCACCGAATTTTCGTACGGCTACGTTGTCCACGTGACCATGACATTTCGTCCTGTTTACAAAGCTCCAAGCAAACAGTCATTGCTGTCGAGCATTCGACTATCACAGTAAACAAGGCTGAATTCAAACATATTCATCTCCACAAACACTATCTGAGCCAAGAAACCACTTCAAAGCATCGTTCAAGCAGCAGTAACCCATTGTCTGTATCGTGTCGAGTGTGAAATCAACTGATCACTTGTGACTAGAGCCAACTTAGGGCTAAATTATGTTACTAGACATTTTCAAGCGTCAAGCCTACACTGCGAAAAGCATAATGATCACGAACATAGCATTAGCAATGCATAAGAGAAATCGAATTAATGTAGTGTAAATCAGAAAAAAAACTGTCACGTGAACAAAGGGTGAACGAATCTTCACTCCTCAGAACAAGGTCGAGGTACGGTTTAGAAAGGATAACGTTTAGGTTAGAAAGTGGATCGAGCGCTGTAGTCACAGAGGCATAAAAAGGTCTTTTGTGAAAAAAATAAACGATGTCACTAAAGACCGTTATTGGAAACTCTACACAAATTCATAAGTAAAACTCATAGAGCATTACTCATTTCAATAAACGGAATATAAAACTACCAATCAAGAGGACACCCAAGTGTAATAATCTAAAAAATGTATTCATTGGAACACGAATGATAGGTAGGATCAGGTTAGGATGGGTACGTTGGATTGGAAAATCAAGGCACGCGGTTCACAGGGATACCTGAACTTTCGAATGCAGAAAGAATAACTCTGGCGAAGGCACAACAAACATTATCAGTCAAACCGAAAATAAAGGAAAATAATAACACGAAGTAGTTGGCCGACTCGATTAGGCATTGATGCCCATTACAAATGTGTTCCGTGTGTTCATTAACGAAACATACCTTGCCTCAGACGACAGGGACTGATCACCTCGAATTAACTGTATCCCATTAGTGGAGCAACAGGGACGGGGGCAATTATGGGGAACGCAGCAGTGCAGTGAATAATAAGGTGACATTCTCCATGTATGGTACGATATTTCACTGGCCAGCTGGGTGTCATTTAAAGACCAGCTGACAAAGTTAGCAGCTATCGGAAATATATCGAGAAATAGTGCTCAGCATTTATCAACAGGAACCAAGTTTATGTTACTTCAAACGGTTTTCCGGTGCACAGTCTTCACTTGAAACAATGAAAATAAGTTCATGAAAAATATGAATTTTGCTTCTGTAGAAACTATACAAAACGGGCAATTTAAACGCAACCGCTGTACAAATCAGTTTATTTCCCTTTGAATCATTCCATGTGCATCATGCACTTTTCCGAGTGATTTAACTACTATTGGCCTGGACATTGTAAAGATGCTAGCGAATACATGAAAAATAAATGAACTAACAAGTACTTGTTAGAAAGGATCCTAAACTTGTTCACACCGCATCAGACATTTTCATACCCGTTAGCAGGAAAAATATTTACAAACCAATCAGCAGTTCACCTCTCCATATAGATGTGTTATGCGATGGAATCAGGGGAGCTGTTGTCTGGTCAAACAAAGGAAAGATCATTAATTGTCACTGATTATATATATATATATATATGTTGTAAGTGTGCGCATGCGGTGACGTAAAGGCGAACTAGGGCGCAAAAAGCACGGACAAAACATGGTAAACATAAAGGTCAGAGTTCACATTTCAACAAGATCGCTTGTAACAACGCATGTGTCTGCATCCAGACGTGTTCGGATCGATTCGCAAGAAGCTTTTAGATTGGTCTGCGGTCTGCGTGCAATATCAGCTATCTAATAGACACGCGAGGTTGGCGCTGGTCCACTGGGATCGTGCTTGTTTTTAACTTTAAATCGGGACGAAAAATGCCCAACCGTCAAACCGACGTGCAACGCTTCAAGGCCATATTTGATTGAGCATAAACAAATGCGCACACAAACAAGCATATGATCACAACGTTTTTAACATCCACATTTTCTAAGTTTTCACCCTAGTTTCTTTCACTTGTAAAGCAGTCTTGTGGAATGTTACCTACCGTAACCGAAATGCCGACAGGTCAGCACTTAATTTACCGGTCAACGAAGGTTTATTTTTGTATTTTACTTCCTTTAATTGTCAAATATTTCTGCATGTCATTTCTCAGGAAGGGGATCGCAGCCACCAGAGAAGCTGCCGAGTGGTGGCGTTGACCGATGGTAGGAGGATTCGAACCCGTGATCTTTACGCCCAAACGCCAGGACCTAAACCACTTGACTACCGCCGGACAAGGAGTACCCAAAAGGTGGAATATATTTGAGGCCAAACAGATAATGCTGCTTCTGTAGGAGTTGAAAATCGTCTCTTGACCAAAATGCAGAAGAGTGGTCAACGAGATGGTCGGAGACTGATGGTAGTCGATTGAACTAACTACTTCCCACTGAACAATTCAGTCTCATATTGCCTAAGTCCCATTCACTTTCTTTTGGGGCTTATCTGCGTTTGATCTATTGCTTATTTATGGGGTTCTATATAACTTACCGTTCCATATTATTGGATGCTTTTTTGTTGCCCAAGTTAGACCAATCTTAGTTTCAATGGAATTTGCGCCCTGTATAACAGCATTGTTTTAAGCATAGTCCAGCCAAATAAATGCTAATGTCATGGGGCATATGAACCGGCAGGTCTGACTTGCTTATGCATTTTGCTGCCTAGACTTCTCTTGTGTCTGATTTTCGAAAGAACCAATCCGGTAATTTATTTCCGGGTTTTGAACTTCTTGCCGTCTTCAAGTGGTTTTGCGCTAAACTTTCACGTGCCTGTCACTTCGTGCTAGGACATGATCTGTTGTTCATCAAAATTATTCCGGTGATGTTATTCACGAAAAGGCTCGTATCAACGTTTTCTGTCCCCATCTTTTAGGGTCAGTAATTCGATCTGAATCCAAAAAGTCACTGGTAATCATATGTTGGATTTTTAGATAATCGATCGAATATGAAATCGAATTTGGAAGCATATTTATATTGTGGTCGAAAAAAACGTAGAATAATAGCAAAAATAATAGTAGTAATAATAGTAATGAGCAACTACAAAGATTTCGTGTGATTTCACGTGATCACCTTTTTGGTCCAATAATCACTTACGAGGATAAAGATTTTTGGATCGACACGAGCTTCCTCGAAAATCGTGGAGAGTTTAAAAATGGGGCAGTATTTGTATTCCGCATGATTTTTGTCGTACAAACATGTACGAAGAAAACGCTTTGAGGCCCATCCTTGAATGTTTCGTCTTGGAAAATTTGAAAAGAAGAGAAATTTGAAGTTGTATTCACATTCAATGCAACATTGGGGAAAGTTAAGCGACAGTGCTTTTGAACACTTTTTTTCAATTATATTTGTCTTTCCGGCTAAATACTATGAAATAAAAAACATTCGAGAAATTCTGCTACGATACAACATTAGCATTGTATCGGAATCGGTATTTTCGAAAATGGAATTGGCAAACATGACGACAGGCGCGAGGACGGGGGAAGAATGACTTCCTACCGAAAGAATAACTGAGCATAAATAAAAGGCTTACGATGAAACAACAAACATTTTATCGATGTGAAGGGCTTTCGAATGAACAGGAAAATATGAAGAATTTGTGTCTGATTTCGTTCTACCATAAAAAGTCCAGTGTAGATGTAGAATAAACACTGGGTAGTGAAATCCAGCGTGCTGTCCGATAATCTCAGTTAGAACTGATTATTTTTTTCCGGTATCATTTCGACAGGCTGGTTAAAATTAATAGCACCGTTTAACTGCCATTCCGAATCCCACTAAATACCGCGCCACCTGGGTTATGTTTTACGAACTACTGGTAACGGAATGCCAAAGCAAGAATTACTTCCGAGTACGTTATTTTTATCCATGGTTCCTCTTTGTCTTCTTCTTAATTGCTCAACATCGTAAAACCGAACGT
Organism: Fasciolopsis buskii; assembly: GCA_008360955.1. Lineage (NCBI taxonomy): Eukaryota > Metazoa > Platyhelminthes > Trematoda > Plagiorchiida > Fasciolidae > Fasciolopsis > Fasciolopsis buskii. The sequence goes on along the minus strand of LUCM01000706.1, from coordinate 87,445 downwards.
CTCTTTAGATATTAAATAATCAACCAAACAGTTTTAAAAAGTAAAAATCGAAAGAGACCTCCATTCTGGTCTCGACTCCCCTCAGGCGACAACCACATGTACAGCGGGTTCCCCGCAAGCTTCAGTGGGGGTACTAAATTGAACAGAGACAAAACATTCGTGTTTTATCAAAATGGAAGTACTTAAAATGGTAATCTTTGATTAGCACCAAGTCGTCGATCAGTCCATCAGCTTATTCGTCTTGCCTGTATTAAATGACCCATCATGCGGGAGTTTCATTGTTTGCTGACCGGCAACCGGTACGATAAAGCCACGGTTGTGTTACGACCAAAATGATCGATAAAGCGATTCATCACCTACTACATTTACGCTATTCCATCTATTTGCATTAGTTATATATGAAACAGTAAAGTATACACAGTATCGAAAATTGGCTGTTGATGATGACATTTATGCATTTATCATGCTTCTACGTGCATTGTATCCTTCGTAATTTCATAGAATTCACTGGGTTTTCTGACCGTTTCCTGTTTTCCACTTGACCTCTCTCGATATATGTTCCACCTGCGCGCTGACAGTTTGCACATACCATTTGACTAGCATCAGCCCTGTGGGCTAGCTTGTTTGAATGGACTTTGCACACGGTTAAACGGCCACCGTTTCACTTGGCTATGCACCCGGTAGACGATGGTAATTTGAGAAATCGTTGAATGACGATTTCACCCTTGTGATTGGTCCATGTATGACAGCTGGAGGCCAGCAAAATCTCTTTATCGAAGGGTCGACTGGGAATGCTGCAAAAATTGAAAGTTTTATAAGTCGCCGTCGATGAGACAAACAAGTACCTTAGTCAGTTCGTCAACTGAGGTCATTTGTCTGGCAAACGTCTTGCAAAAAGAGCTTCACCTGGTTGGAGATGTGCCGGATATTGGCGGTAAATGGCTTAGTAATCATAAATGAGTGCTATTGTCTTAAACTTACGAAGTCCGTCTTTGTATAAAGGATGAGATGATTACACTCGGGTGAAAATTTCCCGGTCCTTTTGGCCTTTTTACTGCAGACAAGACAATCATCAGATTTTGCGCCGTTTCAAGGGGTAGGGAGATCCGAAAACTTGACTAGAACCAGAGATACAGCATACATTCAAACAAGTCAAGAAAAAGTCTAAATCTTGGAAAACATTTTATCATACATTTTCTTTTGATGCAGTAATTTATTTGGATCGAATTAAAATGCATCGCTAGGCTAGCATCCGACCGGAAGTCACATTTGCACGGAACATCGCTCTACACAACAGTGGTGAACCAGCATTACCATCGTTCAGATTGAAACGGTAGGACGAGCCACGCAAGCAGCTGCCTTTTCTTCCTCAGTAACATGGTGTTACAAACAAAGGAAAACAAATGTGCAAGGTGAACAGCGAGTGGACCTACGGGGGCGCGAAAAAAAAAAAAACGAATGCCGCAGTAGCCAGCACACAGAACACAGCCTAACTGTACAAAAACCCAATGCGTTTTAACTGCTCGAAAATGACACTGAAGACGGTACATGAAGATTTTGCTCAACTATTATCTACGTGAATGAATTATAACCGCTGAATAAGCAACGGAAGAAATTTCGAACTTTTGAAATTTGCCTTTTTTCTTTGGGCTGCCAAAAGACAAACATTTAGTCGGGTGAAAATGAAATGGAAAATAATTTCGTAAAGCTAACCAATAGTTGAAAGTGATTCTGCTGTCAGATGCGAATGGAATATTGTCTGCAATAAATCTTTTGCACCTACTGAAATTCTATTGTGAGCGCAAAAATAACTGGAAAAAGAGGATGATATACCACACTGTTATTATCTACTCTGACAAACTGTCGCAAGTAACGCATTGATCGGCCCTGTTTAATACGCACATTGCATCCTCTCGGGTATTTGATACTCCAAAGGAAAAGTTTATCCACTGTTCAGTCCAAGCTCGGTGAGCCCTGCAGAGAAGCACACATATCCGAACGCGTCGTTGCTGGACAATGATCAGTATCCATCCCTCCTCTGTCGGGCACAGTCTTGACCTTCATTATCATTGGCTGATGCGCGAAAAGCAAATATTGATCGTAGATCTTTGATCTCATTGTTTTTGTCGAGCTTTCGGATTGATGTGTTCGTCATAACACGATTTCACGCTTGGTGAGTAGTGGTCGGTATGTCGCCTGTGCGGGCAATAATCAGGAATGCATTTTGATATCATGAGCGAAAACGTTTTGAAAACCACTCGTGAACTTATTCCCGTGGACATCTTTCGTCGTCTGTGATTGATACATTTTCGATTGCATTATAAAAGTCCTCGTCCCTCACGGGTACGTCCTTCTCGAACAATAGGCAGCCGGTGGCACATAATAATGCTTGCAAGCAGTCCGGATGTAATATACACCAAACGAATATCTCCGTGTTCTTCACAGCAAGATTTATCATTCTTCTTGTAAATCGGTGTAGTCACTGATTTAGGCTAACCCTTAGGTGTTTTGTTCTTACTCCAAATCTACTCCACAATGTTTGGTAGCTCAAACGTCAAAATTACATCAGATCCTGACTAAATTTGGAATTTGTCGAAATGTCGATGCGCCATGTGCTTGGTTTAGTAAGAAACATTTTAACATCAGAACAATTGACTGTCAGCAGATTCTGGAAAAGATGTTACGAGAAAGGATATTAAGCCCAACTGATTCATGATGTTTTTCGGTCAAGTCAAACGAGCAATGAAATTGTAGGCGCACGCGACAAGATAGGCATTCATACGCACCCGCGTCGACACAAGCATCCGTTGACGTTTAACTTAGTCTTTTGATTGTAAACTTGCCCCAGACAAGATCACCCAAGATAGCCAGGACTTAATCAAAATGTTACTCTCAGGGGACGAAACCGTTTTCTGATGTTAAAAATGCATTTCCAATGTTAACTTTTGCCATCACTTTTGATAAAACCATAGAGACAACCCATCCGGTCTAGCAGGCCATCCCTTTTAAAAAAACCTACTTCAAGTATAACCATTTCTGGAGAAAAAAAGATTCCTACCTAAGGCGTTTGACTTGCTGGAATAAGTAGAAGGCTCGTTGAGTTGGCGTACAACTGAAGGGGCTTTCAAAGTGTTTTGTGTGACGATTTTGGTAACGCTCCTTAGAGTGAAATACCAAACCAGCAGATCATTTACTCATTTCACTAAAGCCCGGATTTTATGAATCAGCACCTCAAATTGGTGAGTAATCGATCGGACTATTCCCTATAATCCCAGCTCTGCATATTTCCTAACCTTACTCTATCGAACACAGCTCGCATTTGTTTCTCAAGCTCGCGGTCACTTAATGTCTCAGGTATTTGGATGTAACATTGGATTCGAGACCTGGGCACAAATCTGTTAGTACCCAAAGGGTAAACGGAGTCAATGATATCCACCATTTCTAAGGTTTACATGGTTAACACTCTCACATAGTAATGATGACGGCTTGTGACTTTTCACCAAGGTAGCTACTGGTTGAATCTGGTTATTTGGCAAATATATTGTTGAAACTACTTATTCGTTTCTAAAATTTGGTAAGTTTTGATGGGGCAATTGACGTGGCACATTCCAACAGCATACATTTTCATGAATTCCAACAATTAAGCCCGTTTTTGGCCAAGTTTCATCTCAGGTCAAACTGGTAGCCACTACGGACACACCACTGTCACACTGAGGGTTGCGCATGATTGATCCATAACAGATCTAACTGCTTCCGAGTCTTAAAACCTTATTTGTCCTATGGATGCTAACGAAGTGACCTCAATTGATATGTGGAGCGACAAAATTCCCCTGTATTTCATGCCTATCTGTAATGAATGAGGTTTTGTTTACCATGACTAGAACTGAGTTACGTCAAAATGTCTGTACGTTTGACCCGCGTGTCACACATAGCGAAGAACCATGACAGCAAAATCTGGAAATGCCCTGCGAACGATGCGATCAGCTTGCAACTGAAATATACATCACGTAACGAAGTTTTCATGATAAACGAATTTGTATTCTCTCCAGAACCTAGGAACTATAAACTATCTTCTTTTGCTTACTTCACTGGATGCACGGAGCTGAAGACAGGATGATGAATAGGATAGTTTTGCACTGAGCCTCGGCAAATAAGAAGCCTGGAAGATACCGTGAGGTTTTCAACCGTTAACGAGAATCATTGTCCTTACCGGCTTTATACTCACGTTCCTGCTCTGGACGTAGGTTCAAAAGCTTTGTGAATCCCATTTTCGGACCCAGTATACTGGTTCGAATCCGCGTATTGAGCTTAATCCGGTGATTAGCATTCTGTTGAGCACTTGTGTGAATCTCAAAATATTTCAAGGCAAATTGTCTATGTTTTCCACTGGATCATTTTTGCGACAAATCAAGAGACTTACTTTGAGTTGATAATAATACTAACATGGAAAGATTGCGTAATGGTAAGTTACCAATAACTTTCGAAAATCCATTGGGCCATTGTTCAGAATATTCGGTCTGCGTAAACTACGCTCGTGTCCCAATTTAATTACGAAATTAGCCAGGAAGATATTTCATGGTTCAATACAAAAAGTGATGGAGCAAAGTGTTTCAATCAGAGATTTTGCATTCGAAATCATTTTTCTTACATTTATTAGTTCATTCATTAATGAAACAACAATATACATCCTTTTTCAGGAAGGGGGTCGCGGCTAACAGATGGCTGCCAAGTGGGGAAAATGGCCGGCGGTGGGAGGGTTCGAACCCGCGACGTCCACGTCCAGGTGCCACGACCTTATCCACTTGGCCACAAACGACTGTGATTCTCTGTTACCATTTTAAACAGATACTGTCAGGAGGTGACAACAAAAACGAGAGCACGTTCGTACAAAGTTAATGGTCGAAAAAACTGAATTGAGCTGCACGCTGAGCGAGAATAATTCCGTTTCCACTGCTTATGGTTCTGTTGTAACATTGTAATTGGTGTCCCTTCATACTTGGAACTATTACGTTTACGGAACGTTCTGACCACTAGGCCTGGCACCCCGAATCCAAACGTTTCATTGTCAGCCGCAGTAGATTGTTGTCTTCCGCATACAAGAAGTTCTTCTCCTCATATTAGACTTTGGATTCTTAGATAAGTTTGAATTTGCGGCTTGACTGCGTGACCTTGTGGGTGTTTTCACAGCTAGTAGCCTGAAACCTGATTGGAAATATTCAATAATTTGATTTTGATTTCTTCCTTATTCGTTTTGCTGTCAGTAGGGAAGTTGACTTTGCACTTATCTCAACTTGGAATTAGAATCTGTTAAAATTAATTGATAATCCCTTATGTTCATAATTAGTTAGTTTGGTTTGGTTGCGCAGTTGAAATTGCTTGATCCCCGTGGCACGATGCACGCCTTCCAGTGTAGCATATCTGTTATCCGAGCGCCTTGCCTTCAAAATCTCCACTTGGATATCTGTTCCAGAATTTGAATTTTATTCGTATTGTAACCGCTTCTTTCCGGATCCTAGCAGAGTGAAGTAATAGCAAATGGATCGTATTCTCTTGTAACCCCGTTGCATTTGTGCATTCTCGTGAAAATCATTTTGAGCTATACCATTACCAGTGACAGAGCTGGATGATGAAAAGGCGAGACCAAGCAAGGAACGACCCCGCCAGACAATTACCCACTAATGTTGATGCTCCGACCTACAAGTAAATCCCTGACGTAAACCCACAACCGGCCAATTTCCGTTCACACGTTGTGCTGAGCATTGTGATTCCAGCAATCTAGTTTCTGTCTGTTCATGGTTCTTCCTGAGTTTATTGGCTATTGCCGAATCCATTGTCGATGACCAAGGTTCACGTCGGTATCAGTCCCACTGTATGTTTACAGGCGATGCAATTTGTGTGACGAATTACAAGATGCATTGTGTCGATTCAATTCCTCGCACTTTAGTGGTATTCTCTATCGCATTGACGATGTTATGCTGCAATTGTTGCCACGTCTAATGAAAGCTGAACAATTTCAATAAGAACTGATGTTTCACGAGGATAAGCAAATGTTGCTCAAAAACCGTATAAGACGGAGTAATGTAAAAGCTATGGTCATTTCAGCCTAGTTTCATAAGTAAATTTACAAGGTCCGTCGATTTCGAAATTCAGAACTCAAGCGTATGAAATAATGAGTATATTCCAAAGAGTCAGTGAATGGAGGACGCGGTACCATTCACTGGCACGTTGTATGTTTGCCCGGGAGTTTGCAACGTCACTTGTTCTTGTTCGAAGTGTTTCATAACAGAATATTTTGTTATTGTGAATGATACAACGTTAATAACATGGCGCTGGTGGTAGGTGTAGTTCGACAGCGTTTCGACTACCGTGGGTTGTTTTTCTCAAATGTGAAGCACTGTAAAGAGTCTTGTTCATGAATTTAACGGCAACTTAATCCCCACGTCAGTCACGGTGGCTACTAAGCAACTGAAATGAAAATAATAAACTAATATGGCATGAATGATTTCACAATTCAGCGGTTTCCCGGAGAGTGTGAGCAGTGAACGTGGTAGGCAAAGGAATTTTGAATATGGAAATGGTAACCACCACCCGCTTCTGGTAAGCAGGTAGAATGTACGTGGTACATATATCTTTAATTTAGTCAGCAGTGGAAAAGAGGACAAAACAGCTTTTCCTTCGAAAAACGTTCTGAAAATCAAGAAAAACGATGTAATAGATAAAACGATTTACAAAACTACTTTGTGGTTTGTTTTCACATGTTCCAAGAAACAGCTGAATTTTCCAGTCAGCGTATTTTCCCAAATTTAACTCGTTTTATTTTCATTTAGGACTGAAGCAATAAATTTAATACAAATTATTGTATTTATTATAAAGCGGATTCAGCGTAAGACGAAAAGGTTTCAAGGGCTGTTCACTGCATTTGTGGGCAGCAAACGTAGACGCACGTAGTCGTTGCCTGTAATTATGAGACAAAAATTGCAAACAATTTATGGCTCGAAAAACTGTCATATTCTTGCTTTCCAACGTCCCGATGAAGGCCGAGGGAGGCAGTCAGCTGGTCAGCGGAATTATTTAGATACTGTAAGTGAAGCAACGCTGTGTATTAGCTCGACATCACCGGTTAGCATCCAGACCTCGTCATTAACCGAAAGTATATGGCTCTCACATTGTGAAAGATGGTTCAAAATGTCATTTGATAAAAAACCAGTTCCAGAACATTTCCATCTGTATGCGCATGAATTACTTAAAAGATGAAGATGGGTGGTTATCCTCCTCCTAGGTCCGGATTTTTTATGTTACGCCAAACCATCTAATTCTGCTGTCCATGATGCGTTACGAGCACAACATGCCAGGTGTACAAAACGTACGAATGATGCCACCTGGGAAGGTTGCAAAACATTTGCAATCAAATATCCAAGCCCGGGAAGCACCAGATCGCAAAAATCATTCATCTCAGCAGCTAATGCACAAATATTTCAATTCTGTCAAAGCACCCGATAAACATGTTTTCGCTGGTCGAAGCGTGCTTCCAGGAAACTTCCAGTAAACATCAATCCCGTTGAGTACGTGAATCATAGAATTTCAAAGACAGCCCCTAGTGACCGAGGTGTACCGATAGATTCGGGTGCTGAAGACTGAAGTGTTATAATCTACCGGATCCGTTGGAATCCTCGTTGCCACTGCCGACAGGGAGGTCATATCAATGATCAGTCTATTCAGTCCCACTCCTCGTTAGAACATTTTACTGCCGATTAACTGAGTGTAATCACAAGTGTTCATTTGTTCAGTCCAACTGTCATTACACAAATTTTATAAGTGGTAACATTTCAGTTTGCTTCCACACCGCATTCCAGTTTATTCTTTAGATGTGAAATCTATATTAGTTTCACTTGACCGGACCGCACAAAATTCAACTAAAGCTTCAAGCTGTAGATCGAAAGAGCACTACTTTTCTTCCATGGTTTTACCAAGATTATTGTTTCATCCCAGATCGCGTTGGTGGTGTCTGTGTAAGTTATTTTTAATCCGCTAAAAAAAGAGGTTCAACAGCCCGTAGGTTTTCAAACAAGAATAAATTAATCAAAAATGTGACTCAAATTAGACCATAATCTTGCTCTGGCTATTGAATAGTGTATTCTGTCAGTGGCGAAGTGACTTTAAAACGTCTAACACGAGAAACGAAGGTACCACGGGACAGTGGTCGCTGCCGAACGACACAAACCTCTTGGTAGTCAAAATGAAGTTGAATTACAAAACATAATGCATACTACTCAGAACTTTGAAAGCCCTAGTGCATACAGACTGAGTCGCAATGCTGTTCTCAACAATCGAGTAAGTCGGTTTTTTTCTCGATTTTTGTGAGGCTACAGTTTGACAAAAATAACCGTGTTACTGTGTAAAGCTCTAGGTGTGCGGTTTTCTTGAGTATTACGTGTGAACGAAAAATTATTTTACTATCCGTTTTTTATCCTTTAAGCCGAACGTTCAAATCCTCTGATTTACTTTAGCTTGCACACATGTACCAGAGAAAAGCAAAAGACGCACTTGATCACGTAGCCCCGGGGAATGATTATGTACGGTTGTACTTCCATACCCACATTCTATTAACTGTCAAAGTATATATATATATATAGATGTATACTATTATGAACAAAATCCGCTTTTGTTGTTGCACTTTAGTTCAATACACAGATCCCAGATGTTCGAAACATATTCCTACTGGATTGAAATCAATAAACGTTGCACCCCAAAAGCAAAGATTTCAGCTACTTTTGGGTTAATAAAATGAACCATGAATGAAAACATCGTCCCAGTACCTAGGAGCTATGCAATGTTGCAAGCATTTAGATGATACTGGTTTATAGAGTAGAAATTTATCCTTAGTAGATTTGATCATTTTACGACCTTCAAAATAGAATACCAGGAAAGTCCGAATTGTCCCCGGTGTTCCATAAGTTCAACCAAAATGCAAATCACATTTTCTTCCCAGTATAGTTTCTTTTTAAAATTCTAACCCCTTCGCGAAAGTAAGCAATCTCTTTTGGGAGTGGATGAGACAAAAGAGTTTGAGCAAATATCACAAAACACGGATTTCGTCTGTCTCGCTCGGTTGCTCCGAAAATGAGGAAATTCACATAATTCCAGTTTTTCTTTGCAATCCTCGTCCATAGTTTTAATTAAAATACTGTTTGCCAGTTAAGAGAAAGGAAATTCGGATTGATGAGACAACATCTAACCAGCATCATACTTTTCGTTGGTATTCAAAACAGCACTAAAATGCATTATCTGATTTTTATTGCACAAACATGAGCACGAGTTTCAAACTCTTGGTCTACTTCTCATCGGTTACCTCGTTGTACAGTTTCGTTTATTTTTCTCTCCGTTTGCATCGGTTATTGTTTGAATAAAACCGGAGACAACAGTGGTAGTCTTTAGTTCGTGAGGCTAAGTGTAAATCCAATGGGTACACTGATTCAAATCCTGTCCTGTGAAGGAAAAACCGATATTTCCGATTAGCTTCTGAGTTCTTTTACTTTTTGAAGCAGAATCGAAAGTGATCCATATAGTCCGAAGACAGCCGGGGGTGAACACGTGCAAAATTAAGTGTCTTAGCTGCTTTTGCCACCGTGTTACTAGGATTGTTAGAATAACCGATAACCATGAGATTTTCTAAGTGAAGCAAGTTGACCTCTAAAAGCCTGTTGTAACCGGAGAGTTTTTGTGTTCTTTACTGGTTCAACAATTTATAATCTGACTTCCTTTACACCTACCATACTGGAAATAAAAATATTTCATTTCAGATGTGTTTGCTGATCTCGGAACGAGTATCAGAATGAAAAAATATTTTGGTCGGATACGGGAAGAGTTAAGTTACAAACGAACTGATCGCACGTGATAAAACGGATTGTCAAAGTTAGAATGACAGAGGCAATGTTGACAGGAATCTAAGAAATCAGGTCATGCGAATCAGATGACAGCATGTGTGGATATTTTCGAAGCTTACGCGCCGGTGTGAAAATAGTGCAATATTCTATGTGAAAGAATACGCCAGTGCAAACTGGGTCATCTACCGAACTGCCTTGGATTAAGTGACACACCGTTAAACAGTAGATTAAAAGGGCTCGCATGCATTTCATTCGAGCAATCAACTATAGATATAATGAAATTAGTTAAAGGCTTCAACAAATGCGTGTCATTTGTCACCTAGATAAAAGGAATTTGAAAACAATGGAACACGGCAAACAACCACATTTTCAGTTATTTTTAATTTTTGTGAGCCCTGATTATGGCATTTAAACCGTGAACGTTTCGCCACCAGTCGAGTTGAAGTTATCTGTGCGCAGGGAGTATTTGTGGTAACGGTGCCCCCGATTTGACCTTGACCCCAGAGTAAGTCTCCCTTGCAGGTTACCATGGTTTCAGTTATTCATATACATGCCACTGCCAACACTAAATATGGTTTGAAGTATTCCAAAGGAATTATTGGTTTTCAATCACATTGTTCCACAACTCAAAGAATGTATTTGTGCATGTGTTCACCTATGTTCAACTGATCATTTAGCCAGGCGATCAGGCTGTAAACTATTTGCTGTGACGGGGAGGGGGACTGACAAACGGGCCAGGGATTTTTAAGCGTCGAAACAGTGTGTCTCAGTTGCACAGAAAGGTACATACAAACGGATACATACAGCTATGGCTATGTCTAAGATGCGAGACTTCATAGTTCTTGATCGTATTCTCCTTACTTTGCAGACGCCGCGAAAAGCACACAACAATTTCAGTGAGTGATTTAGCTGGACAAGACGTAAACACACCACAATAGTGATTAGCCAAACTGCGCTCATCCAAGCCAGTGATGTTCGCGAATGCTATCGAACAAACGCATGGTCGTGTGACCAATATACCTAGTTTCACAGGAAGAGGTTAATAAATGCAGACTTTGGCCACCTTTCCATTATTTGGAGGCATTTGATCGGTTTGGATGTGAAAACGGATTGTAACTGTGCAGCAAAGTACGTTCTGCTGATAGAACCTGAAAGTCTCCGTGGAATAATTTTCGCTTCGGTGTAACGATTGAAAGGCTCCTTTATTGCTCCTATTTCTTTCCTTCTCATTGCTTGTTTTTTCCAGTCTTATTCATGAATCTTTCGGGGTATGCGTTTCAGACGACCGCATGCCCGGCAGGAAACGAAGTTCATTTTCAATCGTGTCGTCAGCACAAATTTTTCTGGCCTGTCGATTAAATGGGATAATTATTTTCAAGGGCGCAAAGCTGAGAAAATAAATGTACCGTCCCTTTAGTGTTACTCTTCTGCAGACAAGCTGGTTATCTGGTAAAATGGTCAATTGTACATGCACGCAGACTTGCACATGCACGTTAGTTGATTTGTGGACTAATATGACTGGAAACGGATAATTCCCTTGGACTACGTTAAACCGTATTTATTGCTGGAATGCATATGAATAATTGAGACCGAGCTTGTTCGCCACTCTGCATTGTTTACAATGTGTTTTGTGGGATTTTTCAAAGAAAAAACCATTGGCTGTTTATCACATTTTTACCGCACATTAGTAGGCTTTAAGAATAGAAATGTGGTTATCCATTTTAGTGCACATAAAACGAAGCTTGTTTCGTCCGACGAATGTAATCGTTTTTACCTACTCGGCTGATTTTGAAGGTAGCTGAGTTAAATCACGTGCTACTGCATTTCTCACGGTCGTGATCACGAGGCCCGTACTTCGTATATCTCCGTGTCCTGCATCACCTCCAACCTGTTTTCGGGCGTTTTACTTTAGTCGGAATGATTCTTTTAACCAGCAGCTTAATCCTTTGGAAAGAATGCCTTTTTCAGAAAATCATGAGGTTTAAGCAGGACATTTGCTCTCAAGACAATCCATTCAAAAACCACAACAAAATTACTCCGCCAAAGTTTAACCTTTCAAACTCATGTTTCCTCTACATCGAGGTCAAATAACGTATCTGAATCTAATTTCCTAATGTTTAATCTTTACGAGTGCATTGTTCTAACCACTTAATTTGCACAACCAAATCGTAAGGAGATCAAAGATGATAGTAGTAGTCATTGCTATCATAGAACAACGAAGGTAACAAATAATGGGGAAATTCGTTATTACATATTCATCCATGTGTGTCAGACAAGGCCCACTCTATCCCGAGTGGATAACAACTGTCATACAAGGCCACGTGGAATGAATGCATTTTCCGTGGTTGTACCGTCATATAGGAACAGGCAGGCTATTGCAGATGCATTCAAACTGTCAGCGAAACAGTTCAAAACTACCCACTGTGCTTTTATGATAGTGTTCTGGATCACTCTAAAGTGGAATTATGTTCAACGCAGTGGAATTTGAAAGTTAATGATCAGCTGTAAAAATATATGGAACCTTGGAGCATATGACGGTACCTCTAAGAGGACCTGTGTTAATTTGATTCGACTTTGTAGACGGATAACCAATTGAGTGTTCTCAGTAACAAAGGAAATCGAACAACAACTGAAATTCGTACTGTTAACGAGTATCCTGAGTCCTAGTATACAGCAAAACCAGCGTTAGAGACCTCGTGGAAAGTAGGCCCAACTTCACTGAAGAGATTCATGCACCACCGATGAGCGTCAACTTTTGACAATGAGACACTGATACATGAAGAAAATTAGCCGAGGTAAGCAGAATGCAACCAGGGATCCGGAAAGGGTTCAGAAAATCGACTAGCGGTTTGTGCGGATTAGACGTCGCTCATTAGTTTTACGAGGAATAGAATTACATGTGCACTATGGATATGATACCAGAATACGAGGCGTACTTGTGCCTCTGATGAACAGATAAACCAACTGCCATGTAATTCGCTCATTATGATGTCCCGAACAAAATGAACCACTTCCAAAACTGTCGCATCTAGAATTAGCTAAAATTTAGGTGAAGCGAAACGGAAAGTCCGTGTCACAGATAATGGCAGTAACAGAAAAATAAGAGCAAATTCACTTCATTGACGCATTTGGAGATCTATTTTACCATTCCTATAGGATGAAGTTTTTCTAGCATCCATCTGCGAATCGTAAAAACAAAATATCTCGATCCTAATGGGATCATACGGATTGACTTGTGTGATGATCACGAAAACATTCGATACCAAACTGTGTGTATTCTTTTCAATAACCGTTGATTTAACAAGTGAAATCATTGCACAGAAACCTCACAATCGGACCATAAAGTCACAGCCTGATCAGCTCGTTTTCACTTGTGCATTTTTACTGCTGTCAATAACTCAGTAGCTGAATGCGGATTTAAGATGAACTAATCAGAGGCTTCGAGCGCTTCAAGCGGGTGCAGAGATTTAAGTTCTAATGGTGACATTGGTCGGCAAACATTGCTCAATAGTTTTTTACAGAATCGGTCGATTTGTCGTAATTGGACCAACGGGCTAAAATTCACAGCCTTGTGAGTTCTGACAGCTGATCTCGGCGTTTACATCAGAAATGCTTTGTCATCTGTCCAGGAGACATCGTCGACTGGCACTGAAACGTTTGAGAGCTATAAGTCAAGTTCATTGGTTGGAGTATCAAAAAAACCTGTAAAATGTCCCATGCCCATCAGAAATATTCAAAACCTTTGACAGTTCACTTTTTATTTAACGATCCTGCAATATTTGCAACGTGGCGATTTGTGACTTGTGAAACTCAATCGTTTTACAAACACAATTAAAAAAAAAACAAAATAAATGAAGCACTTTCATTCCTTCTTTTTTGTAATCTAAAGAAAGCAATACCTTTTCCACATCAAGTATGCCACCCCGCAAAATAATGAGATTCAGAATTAAGGTAACTTTGGTTCTCGGAGGGAAATTTCACTCACATTTGGAAATGCAATTTACTTGTTGATTGGAGTATGATTTCCAGTGCAAATGCCATCCGTGTGATTAGTGGCAAATGAGATGGAAATGGAATGCGACAATCGTTTTGCATTTGTTGCCTGGCCGAAAAGTTCCGAAGGATTGCGGATTAAGGAGGCTGATGATATTTTGATTGGGAGCTGCTAGATGATAGTTTCCGGTGGTATAAACCAGGAAAGACTTGATCAGCTCATTTTCATTGGTCAGCCTAATCTAAATTTAGTGAACTCTGGTGACATTCTGACTTCATTTGCAAAACGAGGTTGGTTTATACATGGGGAAAAATTTACAATAGATTCGAAAGTTGATGCGCTCATACTTTGATATTTTTAACCTGAATGTCTGAGGATTCTTCAAAACTAACTTCAATGAGTTACGTACTATCATGTGGTGCCTGATTTCATTCATTGCTCTTTTATTGGTACACGTCCTGGCATTAGAATAAAAGATTTTGCTCCTCTGAACAGATGCTTCAAGAGAAGTTTATATGCGGATGGTATATCCGGATCTAATGTAAATAAAAAAGAACATGATAGACATTCTGTTTCTTGCAGCCTGTGAACTTGATAATTCACGGCATACTTTCATGCGACTACAAGGCCCGCAACAGGTTCACGAACTTCGTTGGCATACCCTTCTGGTGGAAAGCAGTAAATAGTGCTGTCCGATCCACTGAGTCGAAAGTAATTTTCAAGTCCAGAATTAGTACGATCTTAGGGCGGCGATGTGTGCGTCGCGTTTCCAGTAACCACTTAATAGTGAATATCTATCTGGTCAATGCAACCTCGACTTGGATGAAATCCGGCGTACTGTTCGCGGGTGTTACTCTTGCGAGCCAGTGTAAAACGACTCAGCATCATCAAAGCCACGATCTTGGTAACTAGCGCGAGTGAACTAATCCCGAGATGAATACTACAGTCAATACGTGTACCCTTCGTAAAGATGGGTACAATCAGTGACTCGTTGCATGATAACGAAATGCGCTCCTCGTTCCAAATATCATGAAGCAAAAAGTAAGTGATTTTACCAGAGCTTCCCAAACCAATTTGAAAAGAACTAGGGGAAGGTCGTTGGGACCGGCTGCTTTTCCGCTCTTCATAAGTCGGATATTCGACTGCACTTCCAATTTCGTTAAGGATCAAGTGAAACCCAAAGATTTACAGCTACAGACTTCGGAGTAAATACGTCAACCTCTAGCCGGCTAAAATGATCCTTGAAGTGCTCTACCCAACAGTCCAGTCTTTCCTGTCTACCATGGATGAGCTCTCCAGTCCTATCCCACACGACTTCACTAACCGAAGTTCGCCGCTCACCGCTGTCGCGTATGAGCTTAACCAGTCTTTGACTGTTGCCTGAAGCGGACGCCACTTCCATCTCTTCGGCTATCTTAACCCGCCAGTTTTCGCGGTCATTCCTAAGGCTTATGGTCAACTGACGCTGCAACTGCCGACGCATCTTATTCATTTCCTTGCAGTTAGGCAGTTCGCGTTTTTGCTCCGTTAGACTTAGCGACGCTTGCGAGATCCAGTGTTTGATGAACGCTAGATCTAGGACCGCAGGCGAAATCTGCCGCCGAATGCACGGCCTGCTTAATTTGATCCCAATGCTCGTCTACATTGCTACTGGTTGCAGTTCTTAGTCCCTCGGACAGTTTCTGCTCGTGGCTGTTGCGAACAGCCGAATCAGACAAACGTTCGACAGCCAATCGGATTGGTGGCCTGCGTCGATGGCCATTCAGTCTAAAAGGGCTACTTCAGCCTTCTCACTCAAGACTATTCCAATACCACGTTGACCCACAGCTTGGGCTCCTTCGTACCCTGAAGATTGTAGGAAATACCTTGACGATATTTGGCACAGTCAGTTCAGCTGCGCCATTCGAATCCTTAATAAATGTTTCACTCACACAGCAGACATCTATCGAAAGTGAGTCCACTGTCAGAGCCAAACAAGCCTGTTGGCCAGCCTGCATTAAAGTGTGCACATTGAAGGAACCGAGATTCAGAGGCTGACGAGGCTTGAGAAAATGTGAGCTAACAGACTGAAAACCACTTACTACACTACTTGACAATAAACCGTTGCGAGTATTGGGCGTGTTATCAGCGGTGACATTATGGGTAGGCAGAAAGGGGCAAAAACATTTGGTTGAAGACAGAGGAGATAGGCTGAATTAGAGAGAGATTTTTGAGTAGTAGCATATTTTATCGCTGCCCACCTGCGCTCAATGCAATGATTAGTGTGGTCCCGCTTATACTGCGCGACGACCGATGCAGTATAGAACTATTTGTTAGCGTGTAACTCATAGGGATTGTTGGATGGGTAGTTCTAGGGATTCTAGCGGCTAAGCAGAAGAACGATTGGGGTTCTCAATCGGTGTTTCGTTATGACCAGAACCTGACCGCAAGGCAGTGGTGTTTAGCTGAGTGGAAGCCCATCTACTTGGATCAGTTATTCTCCCACTCGTCTTACCGACTGAGCTGCTAACTCACATCAACTCTACTGGGAAGAACTTTTACAAACTTAGCCACAGTTGCCGGGTTCGACATAACTTCACCGTAATAAAGGCAAAACAATATACTCGTTGGACTACTCCTTGTTTGTTGCATAAACAGATTAAAGCAAAACATATGACTGTCGTGCAAAGTAGAAAGACACGTGGATCTTGTCGTGGATACCGGGAGTATCAATCGCGTCTTTATGCATCATTCTATTTATACCACTGTTAAGTCAGCAGAGGATGATAATGTGCTAATTACTTCCTTTTTACCGTTGGGTGGTTATTTATGCTTCCTTGCACAACTGAAATTACATGAAGGGTAGAACGGGATAGTTTATCGTAGCCTGTTTCGGGGCAACTTGCTAAGGCTCTGGTTTACGTACCACTCTACATAACACATCGTTACGCTTGCCTCCTACTCTTGGTTGTCGAACACCTGTCATGATTGTTGCCATCTCATAAAATGGTAATTGTATTTACATTGGGGAATGCCTTTCCACATTTTCATAAAGTTTCTTTGGTCTTATACTTGCTGTGTTTACGCGCCTGCGTTCTTCCATGAATCCTCCTAACGATCCCTTTTAGCCTGTTTGTAAGTCCATTTTGAAGGCTGTCTTCCCTCAGATTCATGATATTCGTAAGCATTAGATACACCAATGAAATCTGTAAGTTGGATCTTCGTAGGCCTCTTGTCTCCATTTGATTCTGACCCACAACCTACCGTATTTCGCTAACCTCATCAACAGGATGTCCATGCTGTTATTGTCATATCTACCTGATTACTTTGCCAATCGAACCGAGTACACAAGACCAAGTAATAAAATAACAAAACTGCCGGTTGCAATATCAGGGTTAATTCAGAGTGATATACTTTCTTTTCCCTTAGAGATTCGTCACGTGCATCACGTATTTTCTTCTGCCAACCGATAGTCCTTTTCTCTTTTATCGTTCATCGACTAAGTAACTCATAACACGGTTGATTTTTCAAAGCATTCAGAATTTTTCAATGATAAAACTCTGAAAGGGATTTCTAGCATTTACTCCCGTGTAAAAACTCTTCGAATATTGGCATTTCAAACTAGCAAACTTTGATAATCCAAGTTGAAACAGGGACACGCTTCACATTTTCTCTACCAATGTGTTTTCCCAGTCCTTATTCACTCTCTGGAGTTTTACTTGGGAATGCCATCGAACTTCTCCTTCTAGATGAGTCAATGATTAACGACGTGCGTTCCATTCTACGGTTTGAATTTTCCACTAACTTGTGCGATCAACACTTATCCATCAGCGGAAAACTTGTTGATAAATACTTTCAGATCTCACTCAACCTCTCCAGGGCTACTTCCCATGGTGCGGTTGTCTCAATTTCACACAACCCATTTTTCGTATCACATGCTCCATTCTTGCCTGACAAACCGGGACCCCATCTAAGCCAACTTTTCGAGCAACCTACTGCGAATAAATATTTCGTTCAATTAACCAGTTTCAGTTTCAGTGTTATTACAGAAGTCGAAGAGATTAATCGTTTTTTTCGATTGACGTGTGGACATTTATGCATGCAAACGTTTACGTATTCCAGTGTGCAATGTGCCATAAATTAGGAGGTTATCGTCTCCTAACACAAACCTGGTGAAAAACGAAATATGAATAAATTAGCATCGAATGCAGGCGTGCTCCTGTCACTACCAAACATTTGTCAGTGCCCCAAGAAGCACAATTCTTATTTAGGTCAACATCAAACTCACGCTCATTATGTTTCATCTGTTCATCCAACTTTGCAATATTCCTTTTTCGTAATCAAAATACCTAAGCATAAGACTGTCTTGGAATATTCCGACACATTTCGATCTGACGAACTTACAAGGCAGTGCTCTAAACCAAAGCAGAAAGCACTGAAGCTAAATTGATGAGACAAACAGACAACAAACTAAAGATTTACGCCATACTTTTCAAATAATACCGACAGGATTTTGAAATTTTTCAAAGCTGAGTTGTTCGAAATAAAGAAAATGCCTCAATCACTCATGATTTCATGCTTATTTGTCCCTCCATCAAGCAACAAAAGCTACAATGACTGTATTACACGAAAAATTGGTAAAGTGCAAATGTGTAGAACAAGTTCACAAAACAAGGATTCGCTAACACCATACCATCTCCCCTGACTATGGTGATCCTTTCCGAAATTTTAAAATTTAGCTGAACAATAAGTCTGAGGCCCACAAAGATTGTAGTACACACTTATATTTTAAATCTGTATGAACCAATCACGAAGGCTCAGATAAAGGGGATTAGTTTCCCGGTACAGATACTTACAACGGACAAAAATTGCATCCCTATCTGTACTTGCATTCCACCCACCCAATTTATTGCAGTCTTTGTAACTAAGCACTTGTAGTGCATCAGTGTGATCTGGAAATCGAATTTAGCCTACTGCACAAGCCAATTTAGTAAAGACCGAGTTGCATAACGTCCCGTATGGGGCCACCGGACAGTAACCGCTTATACCAATGAACCATTTTCACTTGAAACACATGCGGCTTCAGATGGTCAGAAAAAAACCAGGTGACTGGGCAACAATTATAAGAAGACAGAATGCCAATCAGGACCAAATGGTGTACTCTGCTGCTGCGCTGTCCATAGAACAAAGTAGACAGCTGCCGTTTGATTAATTTGGTTTCCGGCCATTAGTGCTGTGCTGTCGCGCGAATATTTATTCTCCCGGTACTGCCTACTGTGTTAAATCAAGTAGTGAATTTCGTGCTTCCATGTGAATTTCAGACTCTGAGTGCTAACTGTTTAAATGGTTAGCTTATGACAGTATGTTAACATGATGGCCAGTGTGAAACGCTCGTTCATAGAAGGAAATACCGATAAGAATATGATTTGAAGCGAGAAACATCGAAAACGGCCGATTTAATATTATCGCGGATCAAAACACAAATACACGCTTTCCGACACTGGCAGAAGACTCACACACGGAAGAAACCAAATCGCCTGGATAACATTATCAGTCGCAAGCAAGAAACATCAGCCGCTCTAAAGGTACTCGGCGACAGATTTAGTGCCTGACGCAAGCCTGAAAATAAAGACGGAATGACCGAAAATAACTGCTCGCAATCTGACACTGTCTTCATTATCATCTTTGTAGGATCTCTCATTTAGGCTCAATACAAATACAGTATTGTTAGTCTGTTTTATAACTAGTAGGAGCATTTACTTGATCTAATGTAGGGATCAGAAAAACTGTCTCAGTAAAAAACCCTTGGTATTGCTAATGGTCAAGGTTATCAACCATTGACAACCACGCATCTTTACCTTAAGCTGTCGAAGAGTTTTCTGTGATGAACGGTCTGACAAGCCGAAATGATCGCGTGTTTCTGTCTCCTTGTGATTGGCACACATACCCTGACCTGAATTGTGCTGATACACTGTTAGTAAAAATACAGAGGATAAACGCAAAAGATTTCTGGACGAAATCATGGTACAAGGTGAAGGTGCAAGGTGAATGAGTTAACAAACTCGAAAATAAGCAAAAATCATGAAGTAAACGGATTGCAAAGTGCTCCTGCTAAAATGCCACTGCTGTCTGAAACAGAGTCCTTCAAAATACAAAAGTCTCTTGTTGGAATAACAGTGTTCTATGGCAATCCAAACATCAGCGCCGGGCGAAGGCGCCGTGTTGCCAAGTGTTCAGGTCAACCCATCTGCTCAGAATATACTAGAAAGTAACAGTGGCCCTATAGTGCGATTTGCGCTCGTGAACTCCGAATTCCGGTTCTTAACCACGTTCCGTGAGTAACCAATGCTGAGATGAAAAGCCGCTAAGGTGCTCCGATGCTTTCAATATGTTGTTAGGTATTGATGCAGAATGGTGATTTCTTGAAAAACCAGTTTGTCAAAGGTCCAAGTGATTAAGCGTGTATTCGTTGCGTTGGGTGCTCACAGGCTGTTCATTTATAACGTGGACCTGGCCTGGGGCTGGTCATTCAGCTTTCGGCATAGTGTTTCTGTGGACTACAGCAAATACATGGTTTATCAGTCAAATGTTGCTTCTGACGCGGTGTGCAATTTTAAAAAATTAAGATGTACACGTTCATCCAAGGTCCTTCATCTTCCGTCATTTGTATCGAAGTAAGATCCGCCGTACCCACCTCAGGCGAAATTAGAATATTCATGTAAAAGAGAGAATATAGTAATGGGAAGTCAGTTGGTATCTAAGTGTAGGAGGGTAGTTAGGCAGAAGAGAAAGTGATCTTGAAGATCTCTATCTTTAAAACTTCTTCCGCCAATGTCTTTAGCACAAAAAGCATCGTCTACAGAGCTGCGATTTTTCCCGATAGAGCATTGATTCGTTTAACATTTGCAAAGTTGACAAAAAATGATAAATAATTAAATCCAACATAACCTGTACTATACTTTTTAATGTTGCTGTCGGAGATGCGGTTTCGTTACGAGCCATCGCAATCATTTATCAAACTAATTAACTATGTACTGCACCATTAAGACGTTGCGTAAACACATACACATATATATGTCTATAATCTTCTTTTTCAATGGCATAAATGTTACCAATAAATGATAATAGCCTGTCTTCTTCGTCCATGCCCCGCCGACGCCACAAGTGCTTCATAGTGACATATGCTGGACCGAAGCCTTCGTGGCGCCGGCCTGATATTTCCCTGAACCTAAAAGGCCATGTCCCGTGCCTTAGTGCGCTCAATTCTGTTTTATGATTGCGAGACACTGAGTATGCGTGTGGGAGACGTTCGTCGGTTAGAGATTTGCGACCACCGATGTCTGTGTAGTATGGCTAGGAGGGGATGGAGTGACCAGGTGAGCAATATAGAAGTGAGGGAGGTAGTACTAGGAGAATACCTTATATCGGCATTTGAAACTTCGTAGGCTGCGCTGGTTGGGTCACGTGTTGCGTATGGCAAACACTCGTCTACCATATCGTGCCCTACTTTGGGTTCCTCCCAAGGAATGGATGATGCCATCTGGAGTTTAACATATGACGTGGCAACGTGGCCTGAGAAAATATACAGCTAACTTAGATAAAGTAGGTGGCCCACGTCTTTTTATCGAACCAGAATGATTGAAATTGTGCGTTTGTAAATTTAGACTGTTCCGTGCGCTGACTACAGCAGCATCCTTATGTTTTCTCAATTGTGTAGGTCCACTCTCGGTTCCCCTTGGATTTTCACTCTTTTCACAGCAAAATTGTAACCTTGGGGTATAGGCAGTGGTCAGTGAGGCTTCCCTTGCTATTTAACGCTGGACAATGATGATGATGATGGTGATGATGATGATGATGCCCGGAACTTAGTAATCGTGAAAGAAAACAACCCGTTGCCATTCAGAGTCATACACTGAGCATTCTCGATTCCAGATAAAAATATGATTTTTTTATCATTTGACCTGATTTCTCACTTGTCACCATTGTGATCTTTGAGATGGCAGCTGACTACTTTGACAGTACGTCGGCAGAGGTCGTTATGTCAAAACTGCATTTCGATCAGATTGCATCAAAATTAATGTGGTGCAACCAGTACAAACGATTTCTTTCCAACCTCATAAAACATCTTTAAAAGTGTGGCACAATAATGTTCACTAACCAGATCAATAGTAAATTATCAGGTGAGTTCGCAATCACCTATATCGCCTGCTTATTTTATTTTAATTAACTAATTAATTTACTTATTTCTGCTATTCATCAAACCATCAACCTAGACCTACTGACATAATGAACGTGGACCCCGTACTGTAATGTGTTTACTCTCCTTGCTCGTCGTTTCATCCTCATTGATCCCACCCCACCAAAAAGAAGTCCCCGTTGGTCTCGTTGTTTTATGACCCAAACGACGCTTTCAGATTTAGTGGACAAATTGGTTTTTATAAAGTTTTGTTTGCGAAGAACACCCTAATCTACAACTGCACTGAGCACAACGGTGATTCGGCCCGCTTTCAATTGGGATAGCTGAGTTGTTCTGCACAAGTGTCGATTGCGTAATCTGAACTTTCTGAACAAGGCAAAATTCAGCCAAACCGTTAACTTCCTTTTTTGTGCACAAAGAGCAAATATATTCCATGTACCGTAGTTGATTTCAATCGATTTGATGGAGGTAACATGATCTATTTTGTTTCATCCAAACCGACTAGGAAGACTAATATTCTGTCGCACCGCTAAACACGCAGAACGTCAGGAATAGGTCCAGAGGGATAGCAATAAAATGAAATAAATTATCTTACAATGGATAACTCAAAGTGACTTTGGAATCTAATTTTTTCAGCTCTCGTTGCGATAGACATTAATTTATCACTGTTTTTTATTAGCCACCTCGAAGCCTTGTTAAATTGAGAACGAAACAACGAAAGAATGTCTGGCGATATAAAAAGGGAAATTAAGTCCTGATAAATTATGGGAAATAAAATTAATTTCTTCCGCGAGAATACCATTCTGTCCTGCACGAACGTTTCAGTTTGCATCCGGCCATTCAGTGGGAGAATCCTGTGAACCTCGAACTTGGAAATCTAATTCTCTCCTTTTGAACCCACCCACTGAACCAGAGTATCGCACCATTCTCTTTTGCCATGACTCAAAAACTGTGCCTTGATTTCTAGGCCGCACCGATCCTGGAGGGCAGATTACAGCAAGGAGATGTAACTGTCTGTCTGGCATCTGATTCCATGTGTATAATTTATTCCAAGACTCAAACATTCTGCATGGTGGGCCAATATACACCAACTTAATCATCAATTATTCGAATTCCGTTGCTTATTTTTATAGTCAGAAATTATTTTACCCAAAAGAAACTCTTATGAATCACTAGGAATGTCGATGGTTAGTGATGAGCGGCAATAACTGCGGAACCGGTTGTGCAGTTTTGGGAAGATCCCATTCTTGCATTGATGCCGGACAATATTCACAATTAAAGCCGAAAAAACTTAACACCATGAGTACTTTCTGAAAATTGTTGAGGACTAACCAACGAAAATCGTACACAAATAAACGTGTTGATTTGTCAATGAACTCAAATCCGCCCATGCCCCAAGTGATTGCAACAAGTATCCTGTACAAAAACCGATGGGGTTACAAGTATGGAGACGACTGAACAAAAGGGCCCCCGGGTACGTATAACAGACGAGCGACAATAAACGAGATAGCGGTCATGTACTTTCAGCGGGATTTTCTTCTTTCATCCATATATGGTATTATTTAAAATTAAAACAAATGAATCAACCTGGGGTTTTGGCAATACTGCACAATTGCGGATGGCGTAAATAGATCCGAAGAAATATTAGAAGCAACCGTTGAAATTTTCAGTGATGCGTATCATTTGCCTACTACTAACTAGTTCATTTGGGACATAGCCGCATCAATATTTTTTTGGGATTCTCGCCAATACGACGAGGGTAGATTTTATTTCGGTTGATTTTGCTTGATGCCTTTTGCCGTTGACGTGATTTGTTGTCAGAATTTGAAGTGAAAGAGCCCGAAAAGAATGCTGTTGACAGGTGAACGTTATAACAGGATTAGTATGTTGTAAACAATACCGTAAACGTTTGTGTCCACCTTTGTTTTGAATAATGCAAATTTGTTTGCCAATGGTTTCTCAATTGTTTGCCCCAAGGGCATATAAATCGTTCAACACTTATTTGTGAGAAAATAAAGCATGAAAATTTCACCGAACGGACAATTTTTTTCTTTTATAAATTCTGACAATTAAACTCTATTTTGACCGATACCGCTGGCAATATTATTGCAAAATAAGCAGTCGCTGTTTCCCAAGTGCAAAACACATTCACATTCCATCTGATTTGACGCGTTTAACAAGAATTGGAAATCATCGTGTCAAATAAACTTGGTTCCAGTGGATATTCATGTCTTCTCAAATGCACAACATAGCAAAGGCGGTAGAAGTTTAATATACAATCCTTGGAATGGTGCTAAAAAGCCTGGATGCACACAGTCCACCCGATTTATTCGAAGAGAGAATAGTTACCGACCAGAATTTCGGTAAATGAGAGTTATTATTTAACGCAGGACAATAACACGTTTTCCGGAGATACGTTTCATCGCAACCGCGCACTATTTAAAGTAAAAAACTCCGGAACTGCGGTCGTTATTTGCACAGACCTGTCAGTTCTATTCTGGGATCTAATAAACTCCAAGGGTAACTCATTTCAATGAAAATAAAAATGTATAGTGCAATTCCCGAGGCATAGGAAATCCTTGGGAGCAATAACTTGTTTTCCGCACAGAAATGCTCGCTATTAAAATGGAGAACTAGCATAATCCAGACGGTTGCGTTTTTTTTCACGGGGCGGCTGCTTTTCGGAAGTAAAACCCAAGATGAAAACCGCAATTCAAGAGTCCAAAACTAATCGACGGCCTCATTTGCCATGAAGCTTACTTAAATTACCGAATCTCGTTTGGCGGATTATGACAAACGTCAAATAGATCAATACATGATTTTTCTTCTAATTCGGATCCCAAGCCATACCTTTATCAGCTAAAGTATAAAGTGACATCAACTGTCGTTTGGACGTTTCACTTGAGGATTAGTGAAATCCTGTTCTGACGATCGAACTGCCAAAACTTATACTGTTGTGAATGCAGTTTACCTTGGATCCTCAAGTCAAATGTCCGAAGCCAATAAGCGTGATCTCCTAGCTTGACCAGTACAACACGCGGACGAATGCGCGGATCGCGTCCATGCGTGAGATGCAATTTCGCGGGGGCCAAAGATGTCCAGATCTCTAGAAGTGGTTAGTTGTCGACACTGTTTACAACTAAGAGCAAGTCATTCATTACCACCGAAGACTTTCCTAGAATAAGCATTATAAAAAGCTTGACAAAAAGCAAAAGTTATCGTCTTCTGCTGACTGACCAAAGAGTATGACCGCTGAAAATTACATTAAAACTGAATTTTCCGCAGACAGGATCCTTGAATTATTTGATTTGTTGCTTATGTTTATAGCCCAAATGCATGCATAACAAATGTGCTTGCATTTTGTTGACTCTGTTCAGCTTTAGCTAAATATGGATTGGGTAGAATCGACGTGAACTTTTAAAGAAGCGTGACGTTCTCCTTAGCAAATGATCTGTTTCACGTGAACTGGTCCTGAAGTTGTAACATTAGATTGAAATTTTCGTTGTTCAACCCTCTTTGGACTGCTTTGTGCCAGCCATGTTTGGTAATGGTCTTTCTGAAAAGACAACTTCTATGGAAAAGCCATTTTTTGGCTGAATAGAAGCGGATAGCCACAGACAGTCAAAAGTCAGTCTGCCGAACAGTTCTGTCATAAAATTTAGTCAACTGAGGAAAGTTAAAGGCATTTGTCCTACTACTTCAGCAAAATAACATCTTGGTCAAAAATCAGCAGAGTTGACCGAGTTCAACAAAATTTGCAGCAAGCATTGGATAATAACGCTGACTGACATCACCAATTACACCAGTCGTTATAAATATCTTCACATTCAACGCTGTCTTACAACCAAATGATTTCATCCCTGCATGATTTGCACTTACGTCTGTCGGTAGGACAATGAAATGTCTTATTTTGCACTTAAAACCGTCCATAGAAAACAGGACAAATTTGTACCCGAATAGTTTACTGCCCGACTCAAATATGAAGAAACATTGAATTAAAAATTGCTCATAAATTCATTTTCAATTTTATCGCCCTGTAGAAGAGAAATTTTGCTGAAAATAGAAAATATTTTATTACGTCATTTGGGTTGAATCTAATGATCTGCAGCAACTCGTTAATGGACATTTTTCTCAACTCATTTTGCCCCAAAGTCACCGTGTGGATGTGATGAAAAGATAGATTAAGAAGCATAAATTCATTGATCAACTGTCTTACTGATCATTCGTAATCAATAAGAAGAACGTAAAACACAGAGCTTCCTTAAGATGAGAAATCAACAGCCGGAGTTTGTATAGACAGCATCGATTTACCAATTGGTTTTATCAGTGAATCAGGCTAAACGGAGTGAACCGAACTACCCCGCAGCGGTTTATCAAATTATCCCACTTCGTGACTGCAAACTAATTGTTAGCGGTAACTGTCTTGCCTAATAGAGTCCTTTGCAGAAATCAAGTAATTCATACCTATGTATTCCTACATTCCCGTTGATAGTTTCGTTTGTTTATTGTTCCTTCAAGGAGGCAGTACTATGGCCAAGCAAATAAAACCATGAGGTCCATTTGCCAGGATGTTGGCTGTAAGATGCGAACCGATAGTTAGAGACCAATTTTAACCCACACCAAAATGTTGGCTGAGCAAATAATGAGTATTCTGGACATCTTCCGGTAATGTCCACTGTGCCAATAAGAAAGATTACGGAAACTTCCACCGCTGGCCCGAAATCACAGACTTTGAAGATGTTCCATCCCCATTACAGGCGAATTTCAAATTAGTTTGGCCAAAATGGTTTGCCGACTTTCAGATAAGCGAAGCTATTTTCATGCGCACATGTCTTTCTTGCATCAGAATATTGAGTTTGTTTCAAATGACAAGCAAACATTGGATCATTTTAGTTTCAACTGAACTAGATTTAACAAACAATTCTTTAGGAACATTTTTCCTGCTCCTGCAGGCCCGCTTGCTCTCCCCTCGTGGCTTTCATTCTTTTAATGCAACATGTAACTTTGACAACAAAATAGCCCTCACTACGGCTGTTCTTCAACGTCGAAAGAGGATGATGATAACTTTGAAAAAATCAAATTCTGCATGAATATTATGAAAGGTTGTGGCGCCAAAACTTCTGAAAATCTAATTAGGAAGTTTGCCAATTGCATGCCGTGTAAATAAAGAAATCAAAGTTTTAACTCTACAGATATTGGATCAAACCTACGAGAAAATCATGCACACAAGTTGCTAACAATTCGCATTACTCTTCAAAACTGTTTATGTAAAGCAATCTAATGATCAGTCCATATATATACTCAGGATCATCTACCCAATATGGAAAGTTTTCTGAGGGAATTTAAAGATAAAGCTGAAACCTGTGCGATCAACTGCAGGATTTCACACCAACTTCATTCGGCAATGAAGGTTTATTACGTGCAAAAGGAGTAGAAGATAACTCTCGTTGATACCCGGTCAAAACAGCATGGAAGCCATGTTTTCTGAATACAGGACACTACCAGTCAACAAAGAAACTTCTCAAACGTGATAAATACTTTGGTGTAGGAATAATCACCAAAGGTGCCTACAGATCCAAAAAAGAAACATGCTGATGAACACACCTGGAAGCATTCACCTCATAAAACGTCCAATCATCCGTAAGTTACAGATTCCATTGGCTCATGGCTGCATCTCCAAACCCATCAGAAAATACTGAAACTGATGAAAACTAAAGCAACAGAATCACAGGAAATCCATATACCTGGTGTCTTGCGAAGACCAATTCTAGACATGAAGAAATCCCTACAACAGATAGTGCCGCGTTGATTAGTGGATACGTTTGATCGTATCTGCAAAGTCCTCATGCCTCATTTCGTTAAAGATTCTTTTGAACTTGCTACTATGGTATACGCTATTCCATTGGTTTACCACAAAATGTTTTTAGATGTGGGTTGTCCTTTTTCTAATGTAGTTCTTCATGAGGTAGTTGATTATTAGTGCTATTTTATCTCCTCTTCAAACATTTCACTTCCTATTCCTGATGACCGATTAAGAAAATCTATAACAGGCACCTATAAACTTTCATTTGATTTTTAAGGTACCGCATCGACGGTATCGCAGTGGTCAGTCCATTAGACCTAACAATAGCCGAAGTATTTTTATCAGAGATAGAAACGAATCTGTATAAGGGCACCTCCAACCCGATTTAATACGAACGATTTGTAGGTGATGGTGGCTTTTCTACAATTTTTGCCAACATTCCGAACTTCTTTGATTTTGCTTATCCCAAAACTGTATCATAAAGAACACGTCAACGACCGTCTTCTTTAGCAAGCATCAAACTCACGAGGTCATGATCATACAACGTTCCGTGCACAGAAAACCCAGCTGGATGGTCTATAATAGCATTTCGCAAGTTTTATATAAACCGCATAAAAATGCGGCCTGAAAGGGACTTTATCATCGTATCGGGATGATTTGCTTCCTCAAGTACCTCTTGGAAGAAGAAAGCTTTCTTTGCGCAAAACTCATTCGCAATGGTCACTCATCGAACTTCATCCGAAACGGGTCCTAGTCCAAACAGAAACAAACAAAGCCGTACCCATTAGAGTGACCTACAACGGAGATCGCAAATTTAATGTTGTGCACCGCAGATTCATTTCAGCATATTCTCAGCCTCAGAACTTCATATCCTACCAAACAACAAGAAAATTATTTTGAATCTTTGTATGTTATCCCAACTACAGTAAAAGGAACACTTAAGTTGTCACACATAACCAAAGACTCACACTATAGATATCCATACGAAATTCCCAGAGGCTGGCTGAATAGATGTCAAAAACAACGATCATCTATTCTGTTCCTGTAAACGAATTGTCATTTGCGAAGTGTTTAATAACATCGAACCAGGGCTGACCTTACTTTATTTTTCAAATCTTTGCTATATAATACCAATCGAAAGATTTAGGCTTTCAACAAAGCGGTGCAAATAGGATTACAAAGCCCAGTTTTTTGCACACAAAGGCTCTTGAAGCGAACTCTGCAACTGCAATGATGACATAAGTCTTTTTCCGCACATAATTTAACACCTATACTCGCTTATGGCACTCCATAACCTAAAACCATATTAAACAAATTCTCGGAATGTTTTATCCAGACGGTTGACGAGAGTCTTCCGGAGTATGAGCTGTTCGCAATTTTGGCCTTCTTTCCCTGTTGTTCAGTTGGCACATCATTGTTCCAAATCATACACGGACGGGGGCAGAAGGAAAAGGCTAAGGACATTATCTGGCAGAAACAATACCCTATCGTATACTGGGAATACATTCAAAATAACTTTCAACTCTCTTTAAAACCGTGAATGATATACTGTTAATAACACAGCGTTGTTGGTAGATGTAATGCGCCAACGTTTCGACTACCGTGGGTAGTGTTTCTCGAGGCAAGTTTTACAATCAGATTTACTGATTATTTGAAAATCCCCAAAATCTACCAGAAGATTCGTATCAGGACCACATAAATAGTCCGGTCAGAAGAACAAACGTCAATGGCATGGTCGAACCAGTGAACTGTTCTTCAAGTCCCCAAAGGAAATGATAGGAAAAACGTTTAACCACAAAATGTGAGAACTTTCGCTTAGATGCTTCTTGCAAGATCAAAGTAACAATGATTCCAACCTGGCTAAGTGGCCAACTGTAAGACAAACAACCTGAAAACACTCAACAGAGAGTCTTAGAAGTTAGTCAGTCTACGGAGATTTAGCGAATTCCAGTCTAGTGGGAGAAAAGAGGCCTAATTGACTGAAGAGGGCGAAAAATCAATACAGGAGTCAGAAAAATCAGTTCAGGGCTAAATATACATTTTGTATTTGGACGTCCCAGCAATTAGGCTTGTGGCGACGATGACTATGAGATTTAAAGACATGCTTAATGATAACCATTGCATTAAATAATAGTTCCAATTTGAATCTGGCTTCGCAACAACAACCAAACAGCCTCGAGCAGCTAAACAGACGTTTTGTGTTATCCAAAGCAAGACGATGCACATGTTGCAACTTTTTTCTCGTATTACGCAAAGGTAAAGCGGAAGTGGTACAATCCTTAGCTGTTATAGCCCACTGCAAGGCGGAGGGAGACTGGTAGCCATGACCTTGAAACTTGGAGTGGCGCCGAGTCACGTGAGAACCCGTCTGACCAGGTGGGGTAACGAGCCAGGTGACAGAGAATTGCCATCTACCATAAAGTGATCAGCTTATTTGGGATTCAAAACCGCAATTTTTCTGGAATGATCAATGCTTGATCGATTTGCTCACGTCGATCACCGTCGATGTTACTATCAGGATATATTGCAATCAGTCTGGATTCTTGCTCATTTTCGTAGCTCCCGAAGGAGCAGCGTAATCCAGGCGATTCTCAACATTGACCTAAAATCAAAGTGATGAAAGGTCGATCCGAGTTTGCTGTCGTTTCCATTGTCCGAATAAATCCACTGGGTATGTCACTGCGTTCTAGTGAACTACTCTCTTGTGTTTCCTAAGCTAGAACACTTCAACACAGTAGAGTTCTACCGTTGACAACGTACGAAAACGTTCGCGTTGAACATCGTTTTCATTGACTGGTACTCACCTCATTAAATCACAAAATGTCAATACACAATAATGTAATTTGACTAAAAATCGCCATCGGGAAGCAGGCTTCTCGTGCCCTGCATAGGGCAGACAATGTTGCCAGTTATTTATCATTAGCATATCGGAATTTACCGCGATCCGCCTTCACTATCTACCGAGCCCAATGGAAAATAATTTGTGATCCCTCTCATGGTGCCCTGACTTATAATTCACTCCAAAGCACACCTTTTGTCAGACGCAAACCGGCACAGTAAGTTCATCCTTTTGTCTATTCGATAAAGTTTACTAAATTTTCTGTGATGACAATAATATGAGCACGAACCCCTGAAAATAACCTTTGCCAAAATGGATTCTCAATCAAAATTAAGGAACAATAATTACAATTATCCCTGTGAATTCCAAGTGACCGATCTCGGTCAACCCATCGAGAGATCTCACTCTGGTAGTCCAATTACGAGTTGTTCGTTTTTTTGATACCACGCACTTTTGCTACTTAGCAGATAATTAATGATTCCTACTTGATATCTTCCAGTATCCTCCTGGATCGACTCGTTGCGTAGTTGGCAGAGTCCATGCATTGCGGCTGCTAGAGCCGTGCTGGTGCTAAGATTCCAGTCTCGTCGAGGTCACTTGTCATAATTGGAGCAATTGTATTTTGGCAAACTAAGCCGAAGCCGACGTTCAAAATGGTTAGAACGATAATAATAATAATCATAAAATAAATGCTAATTTAAAGCAATACTTGTTATCGAAAATGATCGCGTAGACCAAGTTTGACCACTTCCCCGTTAATCAGCATACGACCAAGTTTATTTACACCGCTGTTCCTGTACTGACTAGCTCTTGGCGAATGAACAGGGTTTCTAAACTAGAATATTTATATAAAATATTATGCCACTGGGAAGGTGACGGTTACGGGCACTTCATGGTAACCAGTTCATGCAAAAACAAAATGTCATGATGAAATATTTGCAAGGGAAATATTCCAATGAACAGGACAGTAATGCTTCCACCAATCCTAGTCAGAAGTAACATGAAGTCTGACGTTGAACTATTTTTGTTACTTTGGCTACGAGAATAAGGTTCGTCGAATGTTTGATGAGCCATATAAAACCTTCCTTGACCAAGCTTATTGTAAACAAAATGTGACCTGATGAAAATAGATGGCAGAAGGTCGGCATTTTGTTTCCCATGAACAATCGTTCCCTTGAGACCGGGTTTTACTGTTGAACAAAAACACACTTGGGGAAGATCCCACGTTTCCTTTGAGACGTGGACAACTCGCCTGTTGTTTTGATCAGAGAATGTTACTGAGCAATAGAAATTTACGTATACAGCAGATTAAAGACGACCAAGAAAAATCGGAGCATGCAAACAAACAAATTACTCGGTGGAATTTATTCTGCATAAAGAGTCCTTAAGAAGCGTTCCACAATTGTCAAAAAAAAGATTGAGGGAGGCGAGTTGTGTTGAGAAGGCCTGGAATGATTTAGATAAGAAAGCTTACGCTCTGTGTATTCTACAATTAATTTGTAGATTTGGTGATAGGCTGTTGAGTCCGTTGGTTGTCATGGGATGGCATATGACCACATCGTTCCTAGATTTAAGCGGATTATCTGGGCATCATTGAGATTATCTGCTAATACAAAGGTAGAAGGCGCACCTTTATGAAAAATTCGAGTAAGCTTGTCTTTACTTTCAGAGGGCAATTGGCGAGAGGTGAAGCCTACCAATCGAGGTTGTCTGGTTTTTTATATCAATCCGCTTTTCTTTACTTCATATATGTATTTACAGGAGGATATGATCAGATGACTACGTGAAACATGCAAATCCTCGTCAGACTACGGAACATTCGGAATCCCCTTAACTGCATTAGACCGGCTAACTCACCAAAGATGTCGACGGTTCACACCAATTTTTACTTTAGCTTAAAACAAAAGTAAAAATAACCAAACAAATTCTTGTGCAAGCGCTGTCCTGGACGAAGGGTGTTTTAATGCTATCGTGCAAAAGAATGTCACTAATTTGGAATTCTAGGATGGCAGGTGGCGAGGGATTTGACCAGCAGTTTCATTAATTGGTTTGAACTGAAATCGTAGTTGCATCACATGAATTCACGATTAAAATTAGTTTTCTGAAAAATGCAACACAAAACCTACAGGTATGCACTTAGAAGGTTACACTATCTGTGATAAAAGAACAGTGCATCTGGCCTCCAGTTTCTCAGTCCAGCCTTAACCAAGTCATGCTAACGTTTTTTTCATTTCATTTCATTCTCGTTTATTGATCGTTCTAGCGATTCAGTTGGACACATTCAGGACAAACGTCCCGCATCCGCCTGAGTATCGATTTTGGTTAACCTGGTGACATACGTATATATTTGTGTGAATGTGTACACTAGCAACCTTAGTCAAATACGAAACGAACAGCATAATCCTTGATTTTGCATCTATCCTTGACTATTCTTGACTGATTTTGCCAGAGAAAAGATGTGATGTTATGTGGAATAAGCTCCTTAGATTGATGTTTACTAACCTCTATTTTGTGTCTGAACTGATCGGACGAGGATGAACCGAAGATGAATAGCACTCAGTTAAATAACTGATGTTTGTGGGTATCGACAGATTAATTTGGGGGTCGAAATGAGTTCAGATGACATCAAACATTTCGTGCGCAAAATGTTATTTTAACTATATATATATATGTTACACTTTTATGAAACCACAATTTTTGGTCGATCAACATCAGATTATGACCAATGTCATCATTGGGAATCATATAGTCCGCTCTTGTGAAATCAGGCGTAAAATCACGTGCTTTTGGCAGCAATCAGAAGCAGATTGGTGCATATTTTTCCCGTTCTCGATTCATTCACTCTTTTACGGTCATTGACAATTCAAGAATCACAAACGGTTTGGAATTGTGTCCCGGTCGTAGTTCAAGTTTTTCATTTCCATGAGATTCTGATGCCCAAGTTCAGTGACCAGAAGCGCTTGAAAACACTTCAAGAATTTACAATGCAATGCCCAGAAGGTGAAGTGCTGTCATTCATCTTTCTTGAATACCATAAGTTGGACCTAGTGCTGTTATTCCATGTAAACAGTTTGCAAGAGAACAAATTCCACTTGAATCGTTAAAGTATGACAAGCCACATGAAGAATTAGACTCATTGTCAACTCCGTTCAGCCGGGGAGTGCTGTCTCTTGGTCTGAACCCATCAGACTGTATAGGAACTGGATTACCGTTCACCGGTTTTCAGTGAATTGTGAACGCAGCCTTTCAGCCTGTTGCTTGCGGAGTAGCTCCTTTGATCGAAGACTGGATGTTGGGCTTTGTGGAATATTTTCCTACGTTGACTGGGAAGCTGCGTGCCACACTGAAAACTGCGGAAACCTGGGTTTGATAGATAGCAGATGAAGTAGCGGATGATTCTGCAGCCCACGAGTACCACGTTGTTCCTTTTTTCTTCTTCGTGTGTTCTTTTCTTCAGGTTTCCGACTAAGGAAGGAATGTGCCCACTTCCATGTGGAATAATGCAAATGTACATATCTATCTACATGTAGAATTGAATTCCATATATAGATTGAATAATAGATATAGAATAAAACTATAGTCAAAAATCTCCTGGTAAGAATATGAAGATCAGGTTAAGGCCATAGAATTGCAAACTGCATACAATTACTTGTTTCATTATATTTCGGGCCACAAAAAATGCTGTTGGCTGTCCGATAAACTTGAATGACCTGAGAGTTACCTGAGTACATAATTCACTCAACTAGCTACTCTAACCAAGAGAATTCGATCCGACTATCACTCAAGATCTGACTGAAAGCTGCCTCAAAGAGAAGCTCGAACAATGCTCGTCCTCATAGTTTGTACCGGTTTCTTGTGGCTTACGTTGAATACGGATGCAGGTGATACTTCTGTTCAGTCGCCTCAGCATTGCCGTGCAGTTGCATACAGCGACCACGTTTACGATGAAACTAATATGTCAGATTCCATTTGGTAGTGAATACGAGGAATATTTCCCGAAAAATCAGAAAGTATTCTCTTAGTTCTTCCGATTTAACTGATACCGTAAAAGCACGTGAATACATAGACGCACAATAAAGTTGAACGGAGAATCTATCTAGATTAGGTTTTATAGCCCAAAATGATGCGCACTGAATTTACTCCATACAGACTCTGCTCTGTGGTTGGCTTCTCATGTGTTTACATTTTTCAAAGCCCTTTGGGATGTGAGCCACATCAAGGGAACCCATAAACAACCCACTGTGAAGACTTCAGAAAATAGTCCTAATGTCAGCTGGAAGTGTGGACTAGCACTGTCACACGAAACCTAGTCAAATGCCGCAGATTTGGAAATTCCAGGAGACCAAACAAAATATCCACCTTAATTCAGTCTAGTTGTTTAAATGTTACTGTTGACCAGAAAATACCAAAAGAGACGTTTTCGTTACACTTAGCCTCGTATTAACAGGCTTCGGTTTTTATTGCTAGCTGACAATTCTGTATGCTCGAAACAGAAAAGAAGGAGAGATAGTGAAAGGTCCACTGAAGATCTGCAGAGGGTGGATGTACTTTGAAATGTAATGGCACCAGGCACTGTGGCATAGATTTGCATCATCTTTGGCCGTTAGCATCACTTGGGAGGATTCTCATGAATTACAAGCCGGCAGTCTAAATGGAACTCCGCTAGCCATTCCACCGGTTGACGTTAACAGACCTTTTTGCTGTCATCGAATGGCTAACTCATTCCATCTTCCAACTGTCACTTACTTCACAGTATAGATTTCAACGAGGCAGAATTTCTGTGGGAACGCGCAAGTCATATCCCAGTCATCTTCACCTACTCAGATTTAGAGTTTTGTTTAAACATAGAACAATGGGGTTCATTGAATTGTATTGTATGGTATTGTGCTGCATTGTATTGTATAGACCTTTGCGTAGAAAAATTACGTCGCATTTCAATCAAAAGACTTGAGGGTAAAAAATGAAAATAGAAAAAAGTTGCACTCATCACCTTGTAAAAAAATATAAAAAACTCATCGAGGAAAAATCAGAGCACATTATGATAGGTTGTTCAGGAATTTGGCCAAAACATGGTAACGGTTTATCAAAATGCGTGGTAAATATGGCGCATTGGGTTTCCTATGGGTGTTGATTCACCATAAGCCTAACCTATGAGCTGCTGACGAATGTGTCTCACGATACTCTGCTTATATTACAATAGTCGGGCACCTTCTGACGTTAGCAACCATTTTCTAAGCCGTACTCTGGCAAACGTTGTTACCGCTGTGCATATTCGACTTTTCATGGATAACCGATTATCATGTGAACACCAAATATGCTCCGAATTGGTTAGTCACGACCGTACTTCATTTATGCGGAAAGATATATCATTCGACATAAGACCTTCTGGTGAGACGAAACTGCATTAGTGATTGAACCCAATTACATTATCCAATCCCTGCACAGCAAGGACATTTTTGGGATTTGAGCCGACGCAGACCTGCAACCTCATTTCACACTTGAAAGAGACAAAACCCATGCCACACACCCACACTTGGATCCTCACTCAGCTAAACAAGGTGGTCCACATGCTCCGCGTTAGACCCTCTCTTGTCTGGGCGAGTACAAATGCCGCTATTATCACTTGAAGACAGGGCTACCTAAATCATCAACTCAGTTGCAAAATTGGTGAGAAAGTGTAGCACTCATTAACCCCGAAGAACTCCAGTTCCCTTTGACCCTAGTCACATGTATGTTTACATGTACTTTTACTATGTATCTATACGCTTATGCACAGATCCCTGGTTGACTCACAAGCATATATTGCTGACCGCTTAGCTCATAGAAATCCCACTATACATTATGTGGATGAAATGCCAAATACGCGTGTTTACTTCTGGTTTTATTTGACTCACCATCTATTACAGTTGCTGTTTACGTCACGGAAGTTTTGGCAAAAATGAACCCATCTCAAACCCGAAGCAAGAACCGGTTTTTAGCGTCCCTTCAAACTTTCGGTGTTTGAATTAACTACGGGGTTGAATTGGAATGAAGATTAAGAGATTTTTGCGTGACGCAGTATGAAAAATATCGGCTAAATGTGTAACATCATTCCCCATGGGTGCAAGAAATAGCCTCTCCGCGGGATAGGTTGAAACAAGCATTTTGCCTTTCCCTCTTAAATGGTACAGACACTGGCATGAGGGTTGCTTCTTTTGACATTTTAAAACAGAAAATCCAAAAGGGAGAACACTGATTGCCAAAATCACATGGCCTGGGTACATGGACGGAGTCACAGATATCAGTAATAGGCAGACACAAGGAGGGCTAATAGTTGATGGCACGAGCTCTTAACCTTACTAATCTGACACAACACGAAAGAGATCTTCCGTTGGTCTATTCTGGACAAACCCCACTTTCTGTTTGCCTCTTCAGATGCCTAACTTTATTGTGTATTTGTGGCAGCATGTACATCGCGAGAAACGACAGTCCACTATCTGTGAAAGCTTCGGAAGGCAGCCCTAAAAGCATGGCACTAACTACTTCCAATATAAAGAGTATCTCAATCGTAAGTCACCTTGTCGACTGTGACATACTGGCTGACTTTACATCAGCGTTTTTGTGTGATAGGCTGTTAAAAATCCGGAAGCCCACCACGATTCCGTGAGGCGGCT
The DNA here is from genome assembly GCA_008360955.1 of Fasciolopsis buskii. Taxonomy (NCBI): domain Eukaryota; kingdom Metazoa; phylum Platyhelminthes; class Trematoda; order Plagiorchiida; family Fasciolidae; genus Fasciolopsis; species Fasciolopsis buskii. The sequence goes on along the minus strand of LUCM01000706.1, from coordinate 50,096 downwards.
GCCAGCAACTGGAATTTGTGACCATTCTCATCCGTCCCCGTTAGCGAATGTGGAATAAGAAGACTGATGACTATAATCCCCATACGTCTTCCAAATGCGAGTGGTTTTGGTAACCCGTGCCCTCTCCACTGATTTCTCTTGTGTGTGATTTTCGATGTCTGCAATTCCGCCATTTTTCGGAATCAACCCGCATGCCAATACGTATCCATAGATGAGAAGCAAACGAAAAATACTAGACTCCAAAGTATCCCCTGATCTAGCCTTTTCCTGCACCACTGCGAATTTTAAAGGGAAGTAGATGCATTACATAATTCCTTTGTGCGTAGTAGTTGCGCTAAAACACTAAGCCAAATTACAAACAGAAGATGTGACTACGACTTGAAATCCAACACAGTTTTGCTGGAATAGGTGATTGCATAGCGTCGATGTATCTTCCCACGGTTCATAGCTCACCAGTCCAGCGGTCATTTGATTTCATTTTCCTTTTGGAAATTCCCTTAAACCGCGCTATGATTGCTACTGTTACTTATTTTCTAAAGGAAATACGAGATTTCATGGCTGGTCAATAGATTTTAGATACGAGTGCGGAAGAACTAACAGTCCACATCTACAATGCGGATGAGGTAATGACAGGAATCCTTTTGACTACCGTGTGTGATCCAAGATCAAAAATAAATCCTCCGTTGGACTGAAAATAACAGAAGCTAAAAGACTGACGGACACAGTTTTGTTTTTCAATACAGATGTTATGACAAGAAGGGGATAAAAATAGATCATCGTAACAATTATTTTTTCTCGTGAGTTACTTCAGCTATGAATATGGGGAATTAAAAAATAAGTATCATCAAAGCCGGTTCTGAAAACCACGGAATGTCTCAGGCCCTATGAGTCATTACATAGGGATTATTGGGGAATGTTTTTCAACATCACTGCCTTCAGCACATATCCAATCCATGGCGGTTTCCGACAGAATCCAGGTGCTGTTAGAGAATAATGTTGTTAAGACAAATCCAAACCGGGCTCCGAAGATTTTCACGCAAAATTATTCTTCTTTATCGGTCCCTTTTTTATTTGCTTTGTTTCTCTTTTGAAGTCTTGCTTATCCTCAACTTCGATACTTTTGTAATGAGCCTGTCTACTCTGGATTACTGAAATCCCTTGGGAGAAGGAGAGAGCGTTTCTACAAAATTTCTGACAGTTCACTGATTAAATGTATCTTTTGGTCAATAAAGGCATAACTTTTTCCAACTAATTTCTACGTTGTAGCGAAAGCGAAGCGCTATGCTAAGGCACTCGATTGTTGCATGAGTAGAAAGAGAAACGAGCAAAATATGATCGATAGGTTGACCCGATTGTTCTCAGATTCACCCATCCTTAGAATATTATTCCAGTTATAAATGTTCTGAAACGTGACATGCAGACAACCACATGCATTCGAACAACAGACATTTGAGATTCTTTATGAAACTAAATTAATCTAGGGGTGAATTCTGACACTCTCATCATATCTTCTTTTGACTGATACTTTAACTTAGCTCACTAACGCAGCATTTATCTTGTCTGACATTCTTGACTGCTAGAGACCTGGCAGTATTTTTCATATTCAGAAATCTGTTAATTTTACTGTTTAACTGAACGGGTTTCTCTGTTACCTAAATGTCGTCCTGTCTCATACTGCCGAATTCTGCCATATTCACGTGTTTGCAAAAGTCTTTGGACCTGGCCGATGATCTACTTTGATTTGTTTATGCACCCGACCTGTTCATTGTGGACGCTGTCGCCTCCCCTTTTCATCACATTCACTGGTGTCAAGATATATTGATGACATGTAAATCATACTTTGTCAGACTAATCGTCTGCATTCGATTCTGTCAGATGGTCTTTTGTACCTCGCAGACCGGAAACACTAGATCCTCTCATGCTCTTGTTATCATGGTTAACTGACTACCCTACAAACAGAAAGCAGTGTACATATTTGGGCGTAAAACCATCCAGACCGTTGGCTAACAAAGCAGAGGCACTGTCGATTCCGGCGTTTGTTTTCGGGGTACATAAGGGGCTTGTAATCTGGCCCTCCATGTAATGATGCTGTCCTGTTCCAGGCTGAACCTAAGAGCGAAGGTTTTCTTAGGCTTCCAGGCAACTGGTCTTCCGTTTAGCATTTAGGAATGATGTTGTCCAAATGCTTTGATTGAGTTCTTGCTTTCACAATTTTCCTAGTCATTGCGCCTATCTTCGACCGCACATAAAAACCTAATAGGCTAGATTAGGTGAAATTTTAAGGATCTTCAAAGATATTAAACTGAGATGCTAATTTGACATTTGCAACTGGGTGAAGAAACCTCCGGTACTAACAATCCAAATGAGATAGCTTTGTTACTTCGAGATAAACTAGCACTACCCTTATTTTGTCTACCACGATGTGTTTTCTTACTCCTCATACTGTGCTATTAATAGTGTTGCGGGTTGCTGGAATAGGACCTTCGTATCCTTCATCCGGATAAATTATTAGCCACGTATCGCGCATACAACTGGACTTCCATCCATCAAAATGGGTGATCAATATTCGCCCGCAAGTGAAAATTTCACACAAATAGCCAAACATTCTCTGCGCGATGTTCAGTCAACTTGTCGGCTTCACGCTTCCATGTTTAATTCTGTTCCATACCTTGTCCAGTTAATATCTAAAATGAACCTACACTGGCTAAATGTGCGTAAGTATTCTGACCAAACCAGATCGTGTCTCAGTCGACTATGTTAGCAAAGTATGGTAGCCAATCACATGATCCAATTAAAAATTCTGCTAGACACCGTCGACGAGGTGATGAGTGCAACCGTCATCCTCTGACAAAAGTGCTGATATCTGGGTGGGCAAACGTTTACATACTACGATGTATTACAAACAGATAATATTGATAAATTGTATGCATCGAGACTAATGAAGAGTCAACTCTTTGACTGAGCTGTGGTGTGCGTATATCAACTATTCCAGTGCCCACTTGGAAGTAGTCATTTGAACATTCGGATAATTCATCAGCGTAATGCCGGACTTGTCTTAAGTTGAACTGGCTGAAATTAATGTTCCCCGTCTGGATATTGTGTCTAGGTGATTGTCTGATAGAAAACATGACACCGACGGAGAGTCAGTAAACAATAAATAACCATTTCATGAGTAGTTTTTTAAGTGAATTATCATTCGCAAAGTAACTCCTTCAATTTACGCTGTGAAACAGACTGATCCATCTGTTCCTAAACGAATAGTCTCCTTTCTGAGCAACTTCTAGACGAATTCCATTAAATCGTGAACTAATATTTTAGAATTATTTAGAAATCAATCTATTTAGAATTAATAAATGTGAGATTATTCGACTAATTCTTTGTTCTGACTGAGAGAAAATTTTACACCTGTGTTATCTCAATTATACTCTCAATGTTTATAGTGGGACAACACTGGCACAGAAAATGCGGCACGAAAAAGTGACAATTTTTGAATAACGTCCCTCATTTCTATCCGCTTGACGCCGGTGAGCAAACAGTCAAAATCACCGTGCTTCAATTTAAGGATGGCTAGTTGAAATCCTCCAATTACGGCCAACTTTCCCAATTGACAATCCTTCTTTTTCCGCGACTCCCTTCCTTAAAACGATCTGTATTATCATTTCAATAATAAAGAAAGTAAAAGACAAAATATGAAAGCATAAAAAAACGTTATTCTTTGTGAATAAGAATCCCTTCACCTTGTGTGAAATACTGGCATAGATAGTGATGTTTTTCTTTGCTTTTAGATGAAACTGATAATATTTCAGGACAGGAACCTTGACCATTCAAATACAACCGATCGGGAAATTGCCTAGCGATAAAAGTAGAATACGACTGATAACCCGGAGACCACACTGGTGCTGATAACAGTCGACTAGATAGAATGTTGTCCCAATCAAATGTTAATTAGTTTCCAAATATCGAAAGGAATTTAACAAATTGGCTCTTGTAATTGCTAAAAGAAAACTTTAAAAGGTACATTAACATTTTAACTTGTTTAAAGGAATTTGGTTGTACAATAGACCGTTTCCCCCAAAATGCGTCTCACCCGAACGATGGTCACAAGTACCAATATGGGCTTGGTTTATTGCGAAATCTCAAGCGACCGGATTGCCAACTGACGGGGTGTAATAGAAGCTGCAGTTAAATTGACAGCTTTGTACTTGGTTCGGATGAAAACCTGTTTGATGACCACGCTCAGAGAGAGCAAATCGAATCGAGAACGAAACCAAAGTGTGCACAGTGAATTCAACCGGCGGTTTGCTACGTTTTTTGGTCGGAACTATGGCAGAATTTTATTGTTCTTCTTACCAACCAAATCGGATTTCCTACCGCTCCAAATGAACCAACTTTTAGACGTATTTACCAGGTTCCAGTTAAAATGGCGAGGAAAACAAATAGCAGATGAAGAGATGTCAGGTAGATAAAATGAGGATAAATTTATCAGCAATTAATCGAAAGTTTTCGGGTCCAGACAACGCATGTGTAGTAATTTTTGAAACATCTCTACATAAATGTAATTCACCAAGCAACTAGAGGAATGAAGATTTGAAAGCATATATTGATTTTGTTCGGATATCAGCAACAGACTTGATAACAAGGACAGGTTTTCAAAGAAAATTACTAAAGGTTTTTTGGCACTGTCTGGTTTTTTCCAAAGTAGACTAAACGGTTATTATCAAATGAGAAGAAATCAATCCCAGGATAACCTTTATTGGATAAGGTAGGCGTTGACGGTTATATGATGTGAGCAGGTGTTCAATAGGCCACTGACAGCCTACTTGATTAGTTTATTGCCTAACGTTTCCGCTCACATTGATTTATCTCCGGTTCAGTCACAGCTAAAGTGGGGTGTACTTATGCACTTATGATGATTTCTGGTAGGGACAGAACAACTGTCATCAGGTCCCATGATTTTCTAATGGCCAACCAAGTGTTGATAATGCATTGTCAATAAATTCGTGCAACTTCGTAATTCTGATTACTCAAGTCAGTCAGATCGTTTTCATTTTACGGTTTTCTAAAACGTCTCCGTGACCAACGGGAACATTCTGTTACTCGATATTCGCCTCACGAAATGGAACGATTGAATTATCCCGTTAAGCGTTATGCATTCCCGCATTTTGGAATGTATTCTACTGCCCAAAGAACACAACGAGGGAAATGCTCTTTTACCGTGAACGGTGACGACCATGTTATTAATTGCTATCGAAGCAGAATGATCACAAAAATGTGCGCTTTTACAGTTACTCCGAATCTTGTATGTTGGCCGATAGTGTTGGTTTTTAATTCCTGTACATTCACTGCCTTACCATCTTGTAAATGTATTTCTTAGAGGCAATTCAAGTCTTGTGGTGCTTTTATTCATGCGGATATTACAAATTGAAACTAGATGATGAGGACAATCTATTCAGTGTTGTACGTTAATGATGGTTGATATCTTTTGGTGGATTAACATTGTATTTTTATAAATGGCAGTGTGGGTTCTTGCGAACGGTCAGTATTATTATACGGTTGAATCATACCTAAAATAGTACAACAACAGTTACCCATTGTGATATTCCTTGAAGGATATTTTGTACCATGAGGAACATATAATCCGTATACCGTGGAATGATGCATTATTAGGTTATCCCACTGCTTAGTAGCTAAAGTAGTTAGTTTGGGAATTTTAATTTGTTAGGTCAAAATTTCTGAGTAAACACCCGATCACTCAGACCTTCTCCAGACATCCCTCTCTTCACGGTTGCTTGTGTTTATTCTTTTATTTTTTTAAACTTTTACTTCCTCTATTAATGAAACAACAATGCACACCAGATATTTGTGATAAATGTTTCACAGCGTGGCAGAAAACCCGTCACAGCCCCGATCAGACACGGGGAATGCAGGTATGCACCTGAGATGCCTAATGAGTCCATCGCATTGTCTCTAGCTTCGTCATTTCAATAGCCAGTCGATTTTACCTGAGAATCAACCCGACCGGTACCTTAAGGCACTCGCCAATATTCAAGCAGATTGCATCAAGTGAAAACAGCTGGCAATCCATAGTTCGACATACCTCCAAAGGAATGTATCTGCATGGACTGTGATGTAATTAGAGAGGCTACTCGTAAAGAAAATTGTCCAAGCAATTGGGCATTTGGTAATTGCCACTAGTATCTATTTCCCTGGAATTCTGTTAGCAAAATATAACCAAATACACTATTGATTGTTATACACAAAATAAGCTTTGGAAAATTACTCACGGTGCCAGGGATCCACCTCCGCATGCAAACTATCAATAGTAAAATCAAGGCTTAAGCCCATGCAGGCCAGCAGGTCTTTCGGCTAACGTCACCTACGGCCAAAACAAACTGATTTTACTTGGGAGCCTAATTTTTAAAGGTACTCTACATTCTCCTAAACAATAGGAAATATCGTTATCTACTTGTTATTCCCAAATTCGTACGTCTTTGATTATCACGTAGTGTAAGGTATCAGTTCCAATACTCCAAGGTTAATTCAGATTTTCCAAACACCCATAACCGGTTGCTTATGGTGAATGGGTCTACTTGAATGCAGCATTCCATGGTTTTCAGCACGCCTAAAGTTGACAAACCAATGTGCTTACACCAGATCAAAAGGCAACGTTTTGAGAGCTTGATTACACTGGCATAATTATTCGGTCAGACGTTTGATAGAAACTAGCAACATACAACAGGTATGTGCATCAAAGTGCTCTACATGGTCTCTTGAAATGTAGTTTAGTAGATTTTGTGAACATTAGAAACGAGGAACAAAATCACCAATTCCAAAAGACAACGCAGAATACTTATCGAACTTTTCACTTAGTAGTCTCTGATTGGCTTTCCACTGTTGGTAACGTCAAAGGATAGACACACACTTCCCGTTAGATAATTCGTGTCTCAAACAGAATGATTGTGGAAACTTAAAGTCTAATGACAATAATTTTCATCCATGTGCATGTGCTTTCATCCATATGGTTAATTCCAATGTTTTTCCTGCCTGTTAGTTTTGTTGCGCTGCGTGTGATTTTTTGACGCCCGCGGTCCTGGCATTGTTGTGGCACAATGTTTAATCAGTCAGGTATAGCCGCTTAGGCAGCTAACATAAAATAGTTAAATTAAGTTATTCCCGTGCTAATTTTCATTCCTCTAGTGATGAGAAAACATTAGTTAGCTAGTTAGTCAATTACTGAAACACTCAAACAGTTCGTCATTTATGTCCGCTTCATTCTAGGAAAAGTTGGTTGCCTCTTCGATTATTTGACTGATTGGCATATCAGTTGGCAGTTTCACTCATTCTTTTGTCTAATTGTCTTTTAATTGTCTAACTAGACGAACCAATGCAATGTTGACCGACTGACTGATTAGTGTAGTAATCAACTGATCGAGCTGTCTAGGTGGTTGGGCAATTCACCGATTTGCTGGCCGGTTGATTGGTCGGTTTTTGTTTTGACCAAGGTGATGAGAACCTAGCGCAAATGGTGATAGGCACTTGATGCGGTTTGTGATCCAATCGATGTATATCTTGAGAGTTCCAACCCTTGGGACTATTAGTTCCCATTGTTGTTTGTATGTAACACTAATTAGCACACCCCAATTTTCTTTTGTCCACGAAAGTTAGCGAGCAAAATACCAAATATAGCTTCGAAAAAGACAACGTCACTTGAACATTTCAAGCGTCTGTTTGCTGAAATAAACAGTGCTCCGAACAGATAAAGAATTGCAATCATCATTTGTGCAATACCCTTGGTTACTTCACAGTGTCACAACTTAACCCCCTCAGCTACACAAGTGCAGAATCAATAAACCATTAAGGCAGGTGAGATACGTATGAATCAAGGAATTGTTTCAGATAAACGGCTCACTCGGTGTGTCACATAAACACCAGTTGATAACTAACGGATATATTCAAACTGCGTGATTAACCTAACTACTCCGGTTTATTTATCGGATGTGATTATCATCCTGGAGGTTTTTGATCGAATCCCACGGGATTCTCTGCTAATCCGTGGGATTTCGTTTTTCTCCGTCTTCATTCTGTCGGTTTTTTTATGTGAATCAGTCAGTCTTTGTATGACAAGGTTTTGTCTGCAGCGCTACTAACTGATAGGGTTTAAAATTCCTCACGTAGCTGATTGAGCAAGTTGCAGTTTTACGGAAATCACGTCTTTCTACTTTAGCTCCAAGCACCGGATGAACCATATTAGCAAATCGAATGTTGCCGTCTATTTGTTAAATTATAGAGTTTCAAATTTTGCTGTTGTTGCCAAATGCAGGTTAATTAACTTTATCTGAAATCGGTCAAATTCTGTTCGAGAGTTGCTTCTGATGAAACATGAGAAGCCGCATCCAGTTGTTGCCAAGTGGCTTCGAGTGTACACGATGATCCGAGTGCCGATAGGATCTGTTGCTAGCAGTATGTTTCACATAATAATGGATGGACAAAACTTCCCCAGCAGAACGTGTTCGGTGTTGTGGCTATTGCCACCCCGTAGGTACGCGTGCCTGACACGTTCTTGTTCTGCTGTGTGTTAAGGTGTGCAATTCAATGCAGCAGTACAGTAAGGTGCTATTTTTCCGAAAAGTACCTCCCCGTTTCACCTGTCATATTGCAAAGTTCATTCAGTTCCACAGATGGTACCGTCTCTTTGACCACTTAGAAGATTGTTTCATATGGAAAAGTGGTAGGTTTGCTTGAGCATTCCTTGAAAAACAGATCAACGTGAAATCTTGTTGTCTAATGACGGTGTGCCAAAGTTATCTTCTGAATACACCCTTCCTCCGTATCCTCAACGTTTTGCGGTGCAGTTATATCTGCCACTAAGTCCCTCAACCAACTGCATTCACAAGTTTAAAATCCTGTCTTAGCGGTACCTAAACTGAAAGGATGTTGCATAAAATACTTCCCTTTGTATTTTGATAATTGTGTCAGTTCTTGTTGTCGATTACGAACAGGATGACACTTTTGGTTGATCACTTCCTTATTCATCCGCCTACTAATTTTCGTTGAAAATGCCCGGTTTGACTTAGTACAAAATTGCACATCCTGTTCGTCACACTTGGAGGTCCAATTTCAAGAATAAGATCTCTCAACATATTACTGGGTTATAAATACTAGTAGCGAATCGCTGCTGATATAATCTACACACATGCCGTAATTGTACAGTTTCCGTTTTTAAGAGTATCTTCATTAAAGAAGATACCCTGGACGCAGTCGTGGGACGTTATCACCAGGAGCCTGAAAATTAGGATTATTTTAACTTTTTAGTTGAACGATTCATATCTCGTAACCGACGTTCACATGGCCAAACCGCTCTCAGCCTTCTTGTTCTGAAACAGCTTACCTCGAGGTTATCATACCCAGGGGTATCCAAAACAGTCAGTTATTTCCATTTCCCGCACTATCCTGGGTAAAAAAACATAAAACAGCATTGAACTTCTTGAGTATACTGGTGAGTTTTTCTATTCGACAGACTATCATAATGAAATAATTCAACCGTCTCTAAAGATTAATTTCGACGGTTCGACTTAGGAAGTTTGGTGCTTCAAAGTAAGCCTTTTGGAAAATCGGCCCTAACTTTTCCGTCTATTTTTCGCATGCAGTTGTTCATTTTTTTATTTCAATACACCAACCGTAACGTAAAATGCTCGCTCACTATACTGGAAGTAATTTGAGAAAGCTCTTATTAATATTTGTTTGTTTTGTTTATGACTGCGTTTCACAGTATACCATTCGACGACCGATGGGATTACGGAACATTGCATAACGTTTTTGTAAAAGATGATGATTGTGAAGTGATGTCTTGATTTACTGAACTCTATTGAACTAAGTCTTGAATATTTTGACATCCCAACGTTGAATGGTTAGATCTATTGTGACTCTGTGTCGTTCTTGGCCAAACCATGTTACCATGTCCGTTCCATATTACGTATAATAGGACCCAATGGCTCCGAAAGATGCTCTCTTGACCAGTATATGAAGCACACCAATAAAATAGTCACTTCCGTTTTCTCTTTTATGGCATTCTAACTGAAATCGGTTGGATAGAACAATAAGGAGAGAAAATATGTGATCCATGAAAAAGATTAGAAGTTTGGTCATATAATGATTAGCGACTGCCGTCTAAAGAATATGGGAAATAGGTGCCCTGCACAATGGAATAACTGAAAACACGAATACCGTGTATGAGTATACAAATTTGCTTAAATAGCCAAGGTGGCGAAGGTTTGGATGTGCAAAGTGAAAATGGAACAAAATCTTTTTGTTCACACCTCTGTTACCACTAGGATTTTAGTTAGCAGAACATCATTTTTAGATTTCACTATAACCACTACGTGGGGAGGAACAAACCGGCTTTTTTCACCACAGTGGACAAAACCGTTACAAAAATGTTAACATGTTTCCCAGTTGATCATGAATATTTTGATGATTAGTTGGCATAGTACGTACCGTACTGGGTCATTTGTTTTTTCCATTGACATACCGGATAAACTGATTCCTAGCCTACGCGGTCGGACTCAAAGTGTCCAGTGCAAAGCTCTACTTTGGACGTCACTTTCATGCCTGTACCCAGTGAACGCAACTTGGTAGTTTGGTGTTTGGCGTTCCAGAACTTCATTTCTTTTTTCCCTTTTAGGATTTTGCCATTCGCCGATGACACAAATCAGGTCCTGAAGAGAAACGTGATCGGTAAAATGACGAGATGAAAAGGCGACTTTGGACTTTACTTTCCAAGCACTACAGAATACCCATACGGTTTTGTAGCACAATGATTAACTTACGGCTTTCAACTACCTCAATCTACGCACAAAAGTCTTACTTCTGTGAAAAAATCATCAACACAAAGCAAGATTAAAATTTTGTTCATTTCATTTCAAATCCGGATAAATGCTTCGTGAACACCTAAAATTTCCACTTTTCCAAACGGAACTGGTAGTATAACCAGTTGGAATGCCAGTAGAAGATAAAAAACGCTATTGGTAGTTTGATTTGTGTAATTAAACACGGCGTTTCCGTTTGCTGAATATTGACATTGACTACGAGAAAGGATGTGACAAAAGTAGCATCGGAACGGGAAAATCTCACACAATCAATGTATTGTGCCCCGATCGCTTTGTTTGAGCTGCGAGCGATTCTAAACACATCTAGGAAAAAAAAATCCAAATGTTCCAACCCAGTTGATAATGTGAAAGATTGAAAAAACCTTAGTCATGTAGATCCGTTTTTCAACAGAATTAACTGCTGATATAATTTAGTCAGAATTTATAGTCTCTGTGCTTGATACTATTTATGAATGCACAAAACATTTGGTGTATGATGTGATTAAATAAAAACGCGATAAAATTCAATCCACTTGAGTGCGCAGAATTCGACCGTCTGAATTTATGTTGTGCAAATTCGAAAGTCCACATGATTTTTACAACCGAACATGGTTGGTGGATCTCGATACCGAGCAATGCTGTGGTGGAAACGCAGTGTAAAGGGATTTATCTATTTCCATGGATAATAAGCCCGCGTTTCTCGAACGATCGTGTGACAGTGCAGCTGTGTTTAGAATAAGATTGACGTCTTCCGAGTATGGGATATAATTTTAAAATCTGGTTAGGTCAAAAGCGAAACTTGGAAGGGAATAGCTGTTTAAATTAGGCATAGGGTGTTCCCTAAGCCATGGTATTTCAACGGATGATTGTACATCGGGTACAGTATTTTCGCCTTTACCAATGGCTCATTTGGGTTTTGTCAGCTAGAGGCATTAATGGCATCCGCGCGACATCCAACAAATTTACAATGCAACATTAGAATCGGTCCTACTAGGAAGCTACGAAACATGGGGTTTGCAGTCGGACGGCATAGGAAAATTGACATGGAATGAACTTGCAAGGTTACCAGATGACCTTATCACAGCAGACAAGGCAACTAAGGGCTAAGTCGTCAGCCTGCTGCCGGCACTACAGTATGGTACCGAAACTGTCAGTTCATCGTGTTACACAAAACACACTTTCAAATAAGAATTACTAAAATGCCCCCGGAATATTTCACGATTTCACTTTAAAGATGATGTTTAAACCTCCATCAATCCCCAACTTCATTACTTGGGTTCATGCCCTCACGTCTTTGTTGACCGCTTCAAAAATCGATTATCTGTTAAAGTGCACCTGTGATCTCACTTGCCTGGGTCAAACGGCCAGGCATTTATCTAAACGCCCATTTCTTAATTTACTCTCTGGAATTAAACCAAAAGATCTTCGAATTATTCTTCAATCCCAATAATTTACCATTTTTAAGTTGAATATAAACAGGTCTCGGATTGCTCCTTGAAGCATATCATTGAATGGTACCAAGAGCCAGATTTGCCGTGCGTACCCAAACGTGGATATCACGAGCCGACAACTTTGCTTTCAAGGAATCCGCTTGCGGAAAATCGTTGCCAAAGCTTCATTTCTCTAATCAAAATGTGGTTTGCAAGATTTTCACTCGAACAGTCGATTACCACTCGCACCGCACGTGGATGAAATTTTAATTCCAGTGTTAAGTTGACTAATTAATCTAAGATATGTGCGTACGAAATGTCAACTGAAGAGTGGTCGGCCAAGAACGTTAGTATCTCTCATAAATTAGCCATAAATTCTTATGTACAGGCGGGCTCTTACTCCCGTCCCGACCATTATCAGAAAATTTACTGACTTCACTCGCAAACTTCCGTTCCAATATTTGGCTAGGGCACTCGAAATCATGTGAGAAGCAAATTTCCTTTGGAATTTACCAATCTTCCATCCGAAAATCAGAAATGAACATCCAAACTTTGCGTAAACTGAACCGCAACCGAGTCGGCAAATGGTCTCAGCGTGGGGTACTCTACTTCTTTAGGGCTATGAAATGTAGTTCTAAGTTGACCACATTTCATTTGATCTTATGGACGTTTTCAGAGTCCTTGATGATTTATCAAGTGCTATAAAGGTCGCACTTGAAAACGTTTGTATGTTAACTATCTTGATGTTCAATAGGATTTCTGCATGATGAATGCACTTATATTCCAGTCATATTAATAAACAACGAACACTAATTCAAGGATGCTTTAATAAACAATTCGTGATATTAGCATAAAATGGGTGGGAGAATAAAGTCTTCCAGTTGCTTATATGGAAATGTGGTCCAGTTTTCCACTGGAAAACGATAAAATGCATTGTAGGAAGTTTGAAGCCATTGTGACACCAAATAAAATTCCACGTAACCGAAAAATGTAAAATTATTTTTATGGGAAAGCAACTTTTTGTGCAGGTGAACTTTCAGATTCGTCCGCAACGAATATCCAAGGTTTAGTGAGTGCAAAAATTTTGTTAGTCAACGTGAACGGTTGCCTGTTTCCGTTGTCCGAAAAAAAAACGATTTGAAACGATAGAGGACTTTTGGTCAGAAAACAACAGTATTATTCCGATTGTTATCGAACGATAGGCGAATAATCTCCGTGTTTTTCCTTGCGTTTATGGTGAAGCGTAATGAAACTCATTTGATCCGTTTGCTTCAGTCTGGACAGAAACTAATTGTGAACTCTGTATGATAGTTCCAGCTTTTGTCTCGTTGCAAAATGCTTTGATTAGAGGAACCCAAAGGCCAGTGTTTAAAATTAGAGAAATCGAAATACCTACGACAGTGCTGCGTATAAACAAGAATTCGTCTAATCAGACAGACAGTGCAGTCAGCAATTCATAGTCGTCCAAAGCCAGAGACTAAAGAAACTACTGAAAGTTTTCTAGGAGGCGTAAAATGCCTTCGTTTCCAATGTAAACTGTATTTCCACAATTATCAAAGCCCAACAAATCTTTGCACTAAAGCAACTCGATGTTCTCCGAACTCACAGTCAATGATGACATTTTGTACAGGTGATTCAAACATAGATATTGATACTCAGGGTTTCCAGCAATAAACGATTTGTGCTCATTCATTAGTAGGGTTATCGGAAAACAAGGAGTCCGCATCTAGATTACAGAAATCCTTATTTTTTGTCAAAATGTTTCTCCTTAAATGGGACAAAAAGCATTCAGTGCATTTCGTTCCTGGTCTATAGCCGCAAACATTTTTCAGGTTCTCCTCGCACTTAGATATGGCTCACGTCAGGAAATGCCAAGGCAATATCACCAGCAAAAATATTAAAATCAGACTTTCTTTGAGATCAGATTGCTCCGTTTTATGTTTACACTTTTGCCAATGTAATTGGACCCTGTCTATGGTCAACATTGCTAGCCTATGCAAATGGAATACATTCAAAACCGTCAAAATAAATCATCATTGCCACGAAAGTTTCAAAGATCCTTTTCAACTACTTATTGATTGGTGTAAATATCCAAAACTGATACGAATCTTAGTATGTATTTACTAGTCAACCGTTTGCCGTGTGGCCAGTATTTTAATGATCATCACGGGCAAAAGATTCATTATAACTCCGATTCGTGATTTAATCAATTTTTTTTGTTTAGAGCCCATTAGAAGCCCATCCCGGCAACTCCTTTCATCAAATCCAATGACTAATGAACCGGACAAACAACCCGTTGATAGTCTGATGGATATAAGCCACCGAAGACGGCTAGGGCATGTTCATTTAATTAGTGTCTCCATAGGTTTGTTGCTTAAAGTCTTCACCCCCTGCTGTGAACCGATTAAAGAGTTCATCAGTAGCGCTATCTAGCTTTAGTAAATAAATCATTATCACTGGAGAAAGTATGGCTGGATTCATGCAACAATAAGTTATACCGGTCAGACTGTGATCCCGTCATGTCAGCACAAGCATCTGAAGACTCACCGGCGAACTTTGAACTTCTCAAATATAATATCATTTTTGATCAATAGGGTATAGTTTTGTACCATTGGAAAAGTTGGTCGTTCCATTCCAAAGGGCAGGGTGTTGTTTTCCAAAGGGCACCAAGACCGGATCTCACACTGACCTTGCAATGCGCCTGGTGCTTTAACGCAGCGACCAGTGGGAATCCCTTAAAAATTGCGGAAATCCAAAGAAGTGAGCAAAAACTATTTGCTGAACAAGCAAAAACGCAAAGTCAAAAGCTATCCTTATCATCGGACTCTTTTGATAATCAATAAAGTTTAGAGCTCCGCCTAAAACACTATTTCTGTTATCGCAAATCCATAATTTTTATTGACTTCTGAGCCTTGGCAAGTTGCACGAATGCCTTCGGCTGTAACGAATGACTGAAAACGCGGATACTTGGCTTCATAATTTACTAAATCTTACATCCCAAAATGGGGCAGCTTTCCTTTGCAAAAACATATAAACGCAGTTAACAACGCTATGTGGTGATCATTCACTTCTGTTACTAACTTAGGACGGGAAAAAGATTCAAGTAGAAGCGTAGAGCAAAATATCTGCATCGTTTTACCACGTTCTTAATTTCGGCATCCTCGATTTTCCATTTTGGACCTTGCTTTGGCAGTGGACCGCATGCATCTCACTACTCCGCGGACAAGTGTAAGGGTCAGTACGGGCATCTCATCTCCAGCCTCTGAAAAAGCCTTACCTGTAGGACGTTATAACATCATCATTCCCTCGTTAATTGCTGCTAGATGGCAATTTTCTGCCGATTTCTTAAGTCCTTTAGATGAAGCTAAACAATCCTGCTTTCATTGCACTAAATCGCGCAGATACTAACGGGCACGATCACATGAAATTTGAGCACAACATCCACGGCCGGAATGAAACCAAAGTTTGGTCATCTTAGCTTGACTAAACCCCGTAATCAGCAAATCCGTCGACGATGGCCGGGCATTTTTTCTATCTTTGTATCTTGGTACTAACATATAAGCCAAGAAGAGACAATCAACAAGATTTCTTCATTAATGATCTTTTAATATGCCCTACGCTTTTGCAAAATTTGCATGAATGTCCCAAGCAAGCACCAACTTTGGAATACGGGCTATTTATTTTTTCTCATACCAAGGCATTAGAGAAACTTTCGTTGCTGTATGGACCCAGTAAACTCCCTTTAGATGTCGGAAATAGAAATTCTGACACTATGATGTTATCCAGTTCGGTCTTATTCCCAATCATTTGTTTTTTGCCGGTGCCGAATGGTTAATCACAAAATCTCAAATTGGTGTTTGCTTGGTTGTTCATTTTTCTCAGTTTTACACATATTCTAAACCAACAGGTCCGCATGCAGCACAGCCACTATTTATAAATTCAAAAGATATTCCTTAACCCTAGTGGACCACTTTCTTTCAGCCAAACCGACGGCAGTTAAGGTAACCTGTAATCGCTAGGCTGACATGAGGACATGACTTAGCTGCTGGAGATAAGACACAGTTTAACACAGTCTTCAGTTGTCACAGGGAAGCCATTTCCTTTATCTCAGACATGACAGTTTAAAATATAAGCATAGAACAATTCCTGTAAACTAGAAATCAGAAACATAGAACATTTTGCACTGCTGACTTGCCTCCATGGATATGACTTCATGGAAGAGCAATGAAAACTGCTGTTTGACAACTGCTTGAGTCTAAAATGATTACTCTTTGGATTCTTATCAGTTAAAACCTTTTAAAAGCCAATAAACTGCTTTTGAACTATCGGCATTGAATTTTGTAGTCAAGAAATGCGCAGCGCTAAGATGCCGTGTCTTTCGAACTTCGATATAGCCAAAGGTGCGAATTTCCGGAGGTTACTTCAGCACGTAAACCAGCAAATATTTTCTGGGAAGAAAATGCGTAAATTTCTCATGCTGTTGGGATGAACAATAAAACCAGACTTAGATGTAGCGGTGAATTCCGTGGCAAAAAGTGAGCGGTTACTCCTGAATTTTGGAATTTCTCTAGGTCACTATCAGCGCTATACCGAAAGCCGTCCATAACAGATTTTTACCAGAAGCTATGAATTTCTAAGAACTCTTCGGGAAATAGGAGATTCAGGCAGTATGCAATACTTGGTTTCAGAATGACAGACATATATGCAAATATATAGTGCACCTGCATGGTGCTAATGCGATAACATGTAGATGAAACGTACGAGGAGTGCAAAAACAAGATGAATCACATAATAAACCATAACCGACCAACTGTTTTGTGCTTTCCCACTATATATTAAATGTTGTTTCGGTTGTTTTCGGATTATGTTTAGGGGAGACGAGTTCAATGCACAGATCACTTCGGTTCTGAACCACATCTTTCAGCATCTCCAGCCAACAATACTCCTCATTTCTTGGGTCCCACCCACGAAAACGGAAAGAATTAAAAGAGAACAACGCCAAAGCCAACTACCTTAAATCTCTACGCCAATTCATAGCCTGACCGCCAATTTGCTGTTTTCAGCTTTACCCAACACAACCACAAAGAGTACTTAAATATGGACAGTAGGCAGGCAAAAGCAATATGCGTTCAAGCCACCGAAAGCAACTTAGTGTGATTATCTCAGTAAGAGAACTGCTGTCTGTGCCAGACACAGGACGACACGCCTCATGGTTTCCCGCCTGATATTCCCACCAAACAAGAACAATGCTCCGGAAATATCAATGGTCAAAAACAGAAAGTCGCTGGGCGTTCTCAAGGCGCATGGGTTATTTCATGCAACCATATAGAACAGCACCACGACCGGTGGCATCGTACACCCTTTCCTTGAGGGAAAGTTGGATGTCTTGGCGGTGCTACAAGTGTTGGAAGTTTAAGAAAGCTGCTCTGGCTTTTGTCCTTCGTGATGCGACCTCCTCCTGGACACTTGCGCCGAGTGAGACCACACGCGTAAGCTATTTGAAGCCATTGAGTATCTCTAACAAGTGACCACAAGGGTGAGTGTATGTACAGGTTTCTGCCAGTCTTGAAAAAATAGCCTGCATTTTGAAGGTGAAAAGGAAACACCGCGTATAGAGACCTTGACCGTCAACAAGACCAGTGTGAGTTGAATCGCCTGTGATTCGTTGCTGACCAAGGCTATATCATTGGCATACTGTGAGTTATAAGCTGTTTCCTGCGAGGACTTCAACTCCGCCGTCTTAAAGACCAGATAAGGCGTTCCGTAGAAAGTCCCACATGAAAAATTCGAAACTAAATTGGGATATAAGGCAGCCTTGCCGTGCTGCACTGGAGAGGACAAAGATCGGCCAAAGCAAACCACAAACCTTAACCCGACCTGGGGTATGACCCAGGTACTCCATTTCACAATGAACCATGTCAAAGTGCAGATCTACCAATAGATTCAGAGAAGGCGCAAGTGTCCAAGAACATGACGATTGTTGGCCTTTAGAGAGTAAAACCGTTCTAGCAGCTTTTGGAGGGTAAATATTTGATTGTTGCCTCCTTAACCTCAGGGGTTTTCCCTTCAAGCGTGTTGTACAACCAGAAACGAATGATACGCAAGCAGCTTTTGCCTTATCGATACTAATTTAATGTCCTTATGGTTACCGCAGTTTTTGCGCAGGCTGTTTTGACTACGGCGATAACGATCAACTCCCTCCACGAGGAACTAGATCTTTGGGAACAAAATGTAACTTTCTCTAACCATTTTCACTTCTTTATCTTTGAATAGAGCTAGGGAAATTTCATCAAAGCCTGGTGATCTGTGGCTTCCTAAGGATCAGATTTGCTTAATGATCTCCGCTTCATGTGATGGTTTCGTTATAACAGGCCATCGGACGCCTTCTCAAATGGCTACTTCAGGCGGTGACACTGTTAACTAGCTAAATTTTGCTTGAAAGTTTTCCACCCAACGTAAAATTCGGGGCTACAGGTTTTAGATAAGCCAGCTGACAGCTACATAAGTCGTCTTGCTCACACCCAATACGTTTTATCGTTATTTTGAATGAGACGCAACAGCTTGCGATTATTTTCAGTAGCAAGTGCATGTTCCATCTCTAAGATCATTGAAACAACCAGATCTCACGATCCCTAGGCAAACTTGCATTGAGTTCCAATTTTTTTAAGAGTCTTGCTTCACTATACTCGCCATCACCATGAATAGCCGGACGCGCATCAAAAAAGGTTCAAAGACTGAGCAGAAATACAGGGTAGCATAATTCTAAAGCTCATAAGGCCAGCCGAATGCAAAGGATATTTGATCAGCAACCAGTTTTTATTGATGTTTTGACGTGGGAGTAATCCTGGCCTTCCAGATATTGCACTTTGAAACATCGATATGCCAGTCGAATGAGGTAGCTTGCAGCAATCTAACCGATCCTGCAGCGTACCTCCTGAGAGCTCATCAAATCTCATGGACATCTTAATGCAAAATAACGCCTAGTTGGAACTGAGGGTTTGCTCGAACATGACTGGCACTTTTGTGAACAGCATCAGCGTTTATACTTAGTAGCTGCGTAAGTGATTTAGGTCCACTAATGACTCGAAGAAGACTGACTCCAAGTGGCCTACAGGATAGTAAGGTACAATTGATAGCCTAAAAACAAGACTATAAGCCGTTCCACGTTCTAAAAAATATAAGAATCGACAGCGAAGGGCCTCTTGAGTGAACATCTTTTGAGGCCAGCCGACCTATTTGAGCATTTATGCTTCCTGCCAAACTCATGATGTCACCCCCTTTGCTGTACATAAGAGATCGGCCAACTTTTGATAGAAAGTGTCCTTGACTAAATTTGGCCTGCAGTCTGTTCCCACGTGCGCTGAGACGACAAACATGCTACAACTGTCAAGAGGACAGTTGTTTGCCTTGCAAGAACCGCTAAGTCTCACTGCGCACAGCCGGCGGTCGACTGGGGCCCAGTCAAGATTTACAGCCGTAACTCTGTCATCAGCGACACCACCGCTAGAAGCTACCATCTCACGGTCGCCCGAAAGGCCCATATGAAACTTCACAGAAGGACTAGATGGGAATGCCATTCGGATAATATAGGCGGAATCTTCAATGCGACTCATTTGGATATAACAAGCGGCAATGGCTAGGGTCTCCGGTGCCGGGGTTGAACAACCCAGTTGACACGCGGGCATCATTGTTCGCAAACTGAATGGGCCTACTGTGAAGAGGCGACTAGGACAAAGATGCGTATCACCCAGCCATACTCCTCAAATTTCAGTGGTACCGGTGGACTCCCTTTATGTTAGACTAGTGGTGCCTCCGAAAGATTTCTTTAGCGTTGAGAGAACATGGCGAAGGATGCACACATGTGCTGGCTACAGGCTGTCATCCACCGCCCGAAAACTACTCGAATTGCCCTCGGTGGCTTAGAAACCTGGTGCGTATGCCTGAATGTCGTCCTTTTTTTAACATGAATCCTGAAGCTATAGAAGGCAGTGCAGGTAATAAACTGTGATTTAGCACGAGGATATTAAGAAGTTTGCCTCTGTCTCGATATCGCTTGGTATTTTCCGCCCCATCAAATGACTTCTAGATGACGAGGATGATCTTCAATTGGAGATATTAGGGCGCCCGTTTGTGAATAGGCATAAAAGTGTAAACGCGGCAAGGCCTGTCTGTAAATTTGATGCTCGTGAAAATAAAAGCAATCGACAAAGCACAAAATTTGCGTATCGAATACAAAAGTCACTTATTTTCCCGCCATTTGAGCTTTTCTTCGTTATATCTTTTTCAGTGCAATGTTATTCTCAGTTTCTTTCACTGGCTCTAAGTTTACTGCTTTTGTGATATAAATAAATGTGTAGACCACCCAGTTGTTGTACAATAACTTTAGCGTAACGTTCGCGGATATTTTTCTCCCTTTGAAATACAAATCAATTTTTATGAAATACTTTTAAATCTTAAGGCAGGTTTGCTTATTACAAACGATCTTATTCCTGTCTTATTGTTTGATGGTTAATAAGACTTTTGGATGAAACCATCAAGTTTTATTCAAACAGAAAGTGGCCCTTTACTTGGGTGCAAGGAAAGGCGGAAACATGTGTAAAAACCGAAAAAAGCCGAACTCTTTGGGAAACATTTTTCACAATGCTGATGTTGCATGTGTAATTTTGGAACCATAATTTCAAAACATCTTACTTTTAGCCTGGTCAAGAAAAAGCTGCTAGAATTATTCCCTTATTAAAAGCATATAACCATTGCTGGTTGTCACTGTCGAGTAACTGAGACAACATGGTTAGTTCGGTGCGACAATGAGGGGTGAAAAAATGTCCTATAGTCTGTCCTTCCGAAAGGTAATTGAGTTCAGATCACATGTCTCAAAGTCCCCAGTTATAGTGGATATTTTGATGTGAAAATTCTACAGAAATACTTTTCGTCGACTGAGTACAAAAGTACCTTAAGCTGAATTTCACCACTTTTGTCCATTATCAGCTGTGTTCAATTCGCGAAATATGGGAAAGCTGTATTCTATCGGGACCTTCCCCAGACAACTTTCAAATGACGGATATTCTAGTGAATGTAAAGAACATCTATTATATTGCCAAACTTTTCAGATGGCGCAAGTCTACCTTAGGTAGGCCGTCGATTAAGGATGAGATGGGTAGGTAGAAATCATTACATGGTACCATAAAATGAAGTGATATTTACGAACATTTTTGCTCCGTAAGAGATCGATGATTTGCATCAATCATTTATGATCTTAGCAAAAAGCACTTTATGATACTAAGGCAAATGCTTTTTCATTCACTGACCAAGAAAGTGATACCGTTACCTAATTTATTAGCGATACCAAACGGTTCCATTTATTCCAGCTACAATTACCATATTTTGCAGGCATTTATACTAATAACGGTGCTGATAGCGGCATTGATCACGTCATGAAGCTGTCGTTATATGGCTCGATGAAGCCAAAGTTTCGGCATCGTTGACTATGATGTATGTTACCCACTGATGAGCCGAGATCCATTTCCAAGTATGTTTTGAGGCACGCATGGTTCGGTGTGCTTCATGAACCCCTATTACGCTTTCTGCGTGAGCCAAAAAGTAAGCATATGCTCTCGTAAAAATTAGTTGCTAGAGATCACATAAAGGAATCTATCTCAGGAATTGAACTCACCATTGATAGTGCGGGTGACTTCGTTTGAAATGCATTCCATATCCGAAATACACCTGTTGTCAAAACTTGGTTGAGTCTTCAACGGTGAAGTTCAAAGTAGTGTCCAGTACCTCGTAACACACGCCCTGCTTTTGCTTTGAAGTCACAACTACATTTGTGGTCACGAAGACAGCGTTATTTTCCAAGGGTGGAATTACGAAATCAGCAACATCCCAAACGCGTATTCCTTTCTCATAAATATTTTTCGCGTTTGTGTGGCCTACACCCCTTACTTTTGTGGTTACTGTGCACTTCGCTAAATCATGCTCCTGGTAACCTTTTTCAAAAACCATTACCCAACTAAATAATGAACGAAATGGGCGAGCATAAATTTATGATCCCAGGAAATATATTACCAGACTATGTATATAAGGATTATCAACTGCAATATTCTTTGAGTAACACCAATTTTCAGATTGGATATTTGCACATATTTAACGGTTTTGAAAGTAAACATCTTAGATAATCTGGTCCCCATTGTCACGATAATGGAAGGCGTTGCAGCAGGTGTTCGAAAAATCGCTCATTCAAGGTCTTGGAGTGCTATGCAGATTCGAGGCCATCAAGCCCATTTGCCATGTGCCTGTAAGTTCTCCTTTAAGACTAATTGAGGGAGACCGAGCTGAAACGAGAGAATATGGGAAACGGCGAGGCATCCATTCTTTCAAGACTAGGTAGGGTCACAGTAGCAACGGTGCCAAACTAGATAGGCTGCTAGGTGCTAATTAAAGGAAGTATAATTGCTATACGCTGGTGTGGTCGTGGTCAAGCGGGGAATTAAGTCCATCTTTATAGATGGATATACAGATTCTCTTAGTAGCAGATTTTCTCATCAATATTATGGTGTCTTTCGGGATCGCGCCCCATAGCGAAGCCACCATGCGGGCGCAGAAAATGGGCCTCAAAAATGTCCTAGGCCTCGGTTTAGAATCCCGTCTGTAGTGTTCCCTTAATGACTAAGAACGGCAGAAGTCAAAAGATTCTTCTTTACTTGGCACGCTGTGAAGCGATGACACACCAGCTCCCCGGGATTCCTCCCAGTAGAGGGAATTGATGTCGAGCTTCAAGAGACGTGAGGGGCAAGTGAGGTGGATGAGCACCCAGACAATTTTGTTGGACGCTCTGTGAACCTTTTCTAGTATTCCTCGATCTCCAGCAGGGCCGCTGTGCAAGATATGGCTCCCGAGTTCGCGGAGGGGATGAATGAAGTTTGTGGAAGCAGTGAAGAAATTGGTAATTGATGCACGCCTGAACGAACTGTGGATCAGGTTAAGTACGTGGAACTCCGCCTCGCTAGAAAGCTGATCTTGATTAGGGAAGGAGGGTTTTTGTTTAACCAGAAATCTGATCTACCCTGGCTAAGGTAGCAGCTTCGTTGATGGAGAACATGTATTCATCTGTTCTGCAAAGTTCCTTACTGGACCATTTGTCGTCGTTAATTGGAAAGCTCAGATCTTCAGACCATATGTAAGCGTTGTTGATTGCTGACTGTAAATGCTCAAGATTGCGGCCTCAGAGGGACATGTCTTCGGCGTACATTGCATTGTGGATGCGGATGGTTTCAGGGCGGTCAGTGATATATAGTAAAAAGAGGGGAGGCCTACGCCGAGCATTGTGGTAATCCCGCAGCAACTGGCACTGGTTGCAAGAAGGCTTTACTTACCACCGTGACAGTTCAACCGACCAGAAAGCTGCAAATGGTTTCAAGCATGGTAACAACAATACCATAGATTGGAAGCTTAACAAAGAAATGGAATGTGTCGAACCCTCCCGAAGGCCTTGGCAAGGTCGATAAGGCGTGTGAAATGTGGTCATCGTCATACTCATTCGGAAGCTGTTCTTGACCTTTAACATGCTGCATATGCGTGATGTATGAAAAACGATGCTGTGAAATATGCAAAATGTTATTTGAGCGTATGTGCTTGAGCGAAGCCCTTTCAGGATGCCTTCGAGCACTCTGCCTAGGATGCTGGTTAAACTATTTGACCGATAGCCAGAGAGGGGTACTGACTACCACTCTTAAAAACGACTATAGAGGCCGCCTTCTTTCAACATTCGTGGCACATATTTGGCAGAGGGATGTGCACTAGTTCTTTATCGTTTCCGTTGTCTCATTTAGCATAAGGGATGGATTAAGTTGGGGCCCGTGAAGTAAAGTGGGTTTAGCCTTCAGAAGCATTAAGAAATTGCACTCATGGAAACAAAATTGAATGGTTGCCACCGGCGCATGTTGGAGTCGAGGATGGACAGTTATCGGGTTATTGCTAAAAGGGCTTCAGGAATGCGATCGGGTGGATGTAATGGGAGCAACTCTAATATCTTTGAGGGCTAGCGGGGTACGTAACGTAACTTTTAGGCGTCGCGTGTAATGTAAAACAACGCTTTGTTAGACCGAGCGAACGGCCTGTTGCAGGTTCATTCTCTGCTAGCGTATTTTGGACTTACTTAGATTGCTGATAATCCGGAAGTTTCCCGGTTCTTTTTAAGGCCTGTTCGGTGGCATTTAGCGAAATCTTCCGTCCAAGAGACGTCTAATGTGTCCGGCGAGGGACCTCCTCCTTTGATGTGAGTCTCCGGATCTAGTCATGAACTGGCTATCTACCCTTAGGATGAGCTTTTCGGGCTTCCCAGCCGCGGTATCTGCAAGAAAACGGTGCTCTAGGGCATATGAATCAGATTGGTGAAGTTCTGTCATAAAGTCAACATTGATCCCAAAGGATCTAGTTGATGCTGACTCTGGAATGAAGGATGGGCATTGGCAATAAAGTAAATTTGTTTAAACATTGTCCGATTTCTGACAAGGTCGATTTGCTACTTTCCGTTGATGACAACAAGGTTGAAAGAGTAAGGGGAATGTCAGCTCCATGTCCGGTTGCGTCTATGGTTTCTAGAGAAGGATATCTGCAAAGGGTTTTCCGGAGGCAAGATCATTTGCATCGGATCTTGGCCAGTCACTGCTCAGTGAGCTGATGTTGCATTTAATTAAAGGATAAGTCATATTGGTGAGCTTATTCAGGGGGCTCAAGAGTGCTATGCGGTCCATGGCTGTACGATGGGCTGCAGGCTGTATCACGATAGTATACTGCTAGCAGTAGTTTGTCCAACATTTACGAGGAGAAAGCTATTGAAAGTTGGTGATGAGGGCACCTCGGGTATCGTGAGGGGAGAGGAAGCGTTATCTTGATGAACGAAAAACCCTGCATTTTTACTGGCATTACCGTGTCTCGTGGTTGCTTATCCCGAGCTATGATTCTCCGAGTCAAGAATGCCTAAGGTTAGCCAGGTTTCTTTGAAAATTTGAAAGTGGGAATTGAACTTCTGGAAATTTTATGGAAAAACTTAATCAGCAGTCGTATAAATAGTTCTGCACGTGCTCAAGAGCTGCAGTATTGCTAGCTCTAACTGGCCCTTTATTGGGCTGGTAGGAATGACAAAAAATTAGATGGGTCGGTGTCACTGATAAGGTTCCAATTGTGTGAAGGGATTGACTTTGGGTAAGGATGAGGGTTTGGATCGCTTATGGGATATATCCTCCACCCAGGGTATCAGCTGTCCAACCGAACGCTCCAACCTTCCGAAAATTGGATCAAGCATTTTGCTATTTCTCCCCATCTTGCTTGTTTGCCACCTGGAGGTTTCTGTTCTTAGAAACATTTTCTTATAGGTTAGCTTTGATGGTAGCCAGAGTGGCCCACCATCGACAGGGCCCTCGCACGGCAATGCCGTGGTATACTTTGAGATTCCCTTTGCTTGTCATGCACTGCCCAAATTAGCCAGCTTCACCTTGTGTTTCGGCTTTCCCCTGTTGGATCTGCCGCCGAGAAAGGCTATGCCATGACCTTCAGCAGTGGAACGATTAGATGGTAACTTACCACGGGCGAGTTATTATGACACTGGAGATGGCGCCTAATTTTGTATCTTTGTTTGGAAGGCACTCTCTTATGTTTCGCTTAAGGCAACCGGACTTTTATTGGTTTTTCAGATCCAACTTTGTCTGCCCCTTTTAGTTTTCTAATTAGCTTTTTGATTTGAGAGGTAGTTTGGACCGCAGAGGCTGGGTTGTTCAGCTCTGCTGAAGGCCCTATGCAAGATTGGCACATTTTTTCGTTGTGCATGCTCATTGGCCATTCACGGGGAAAAGGAGGCTTGGGCTATTATATGCCTGTGCGCATAATTTGAGGATGGACCAAATGGGTAACCTCACCCTAGATGGTCATGCGTTTGGCGGAGTCTTTTGTGCTGCATAATATCTTGGCGTCGTGGACGGTTCATTTCAGTTCCCGTTTTTCAGGAAATTTTGGCTCGCGCCAATTCAATTTCCAGAATTTTTGAGGTAGTATGCTTTTCCACTGGGTATCCATTTCTTTGGGGGTGAAGCTCAGTGGGTCTTAATAAAAGAAGCAAAAAGCTGAATACCTTATCCCATTTCAACGGCGGCAGATTTTGAGAATCTCAGGTGTTTGCATTTCAAATGCAGAATGTGGGAATAACAATCGAGAGCCCACCAAACCTCGCCTCCGAGCGTCTTGGTTCGCGATGCAGCTCATTCCAGTTTTGATCAAACACCCGCCTAAACACGCCCACCCTCTGTGTTACTGCCGAATCCCCAGGCAATCGTTTGCCTATAATTACGACCCCTTTTCTCGGCACTTTCTCATAGCCACAGGTTCAAGAATCTACTTTTTCCTGCAAAATTTCTTCAGGGAAATACACGAAAAGCTACTTCCAATGCTGAGAGTTTCCAACAAGTTCCCCAGTTGCTTTTTTGGGGGCACGGGGAGGCATCTAATTAGGAAACTTTTCGGTGTTTTGACTTTTCACCTTTCCCCTCAACCAATCTCGTGGCTAATTGCTGCACTTGTTCAAGTCGAGCAGTGTCGTTTTGAGGACGTAAGACCAAGCCCGCACGCAATATTTCAGTTGGGATCATAATTTGGTTTGCAACTGAGCATGGATACCTACGGCTTTCGGTGGGGCAAGGCTGACTTTATTCTGAATAGTTCACTCCTGGCCATTTTTGGCTTCGCCGTAGCTAGCCCGTCCACTTAGAGTCTGACATAAAAGTCCCTAGTTCTTCCCCCTTGCTAACATTTTCCACAGCAAATCGTCTTTGGTCACGTGGAACTCCGCGACTGATGATCCTTGGGGTAATAATCGGCTTTTTTACATACTCAAGTCCCACCTGCCATCCCAATCTAGAACACTCCCGTATCTCTGCTTAGGCCTCCTCGGCCCGTGGACCCTACCTCCCTAACGTCGTCGGCAGAGAAAATGCCGGGTGATTAGGACAAGCTAAATCACTCACGATGAGCAGGAATAGGAATGGCCCCAACTTTGACCATTTTTTAATGCCACCCACAAGGTTAAGCTTGGTGGAGCCTTTCCGCATAACCTGACGTAAAATGCCCTCTGAAAAGAAAAGCCTGAACCCGCTGGTATAACTGTCCAAGAATAGCAAACGGCTCCATTTTGATTAGGTGAAAGTGATAATTCATTGAGTGAAACGCGTTCCTGAATTCCAGTTAGCATACTTCAACCTGATTTCTCTCATTCAATCTTTGAACGGCTTCAAATAGAACGCATAATTAACTAAATTTTTCTGAAGATCAAATACTTATTTAATTACGGTTTCAACATTTTGCCAATTTTTGCCCAAACTTAGACTCTAATTTCCAGCTATGACCACACCTTAACTTAAGCACTTTTATATTATATAGCACAAATTTTATGGGTCCACCTATTTATTTCTTTTAGTAGGTACACTCAATATCCTGTCCACTCATTTCACTATCGACACTGTTCCACATATCTTAATATTTTCCTGTTCTTTAGGTGCGTTGTGTGACTCGGGCAGTTTCACTTAATGTCCTAATATCGTATGCATTTTAGTTTAGCCAATGTTTCCAACGGACCTCATCTTTAGTAGGATATCATTGCCTTATCAGTTTACCATCACGCCTATCCTATAGATGCATAATTTACTGTCCATCACCGAGGCTGACCTGGCCTGCTGCAGTATTTGCAATTTACTCTGCCTTCACAATGTTTATTAGCATTTCTTCATTCAGATTTGCTTCAAACAAATCAGATACAGTACCTTGTTATTGCTTAGGTGGCAACAATTTTAAGTGTTCGAAGCCCACAATTTTACTTAGAATTTCTCCCAATCTTCAAATTTCCAACAAAGTTAGTGGGGTCTGCGTTTTGAGTCGGAGTGTCCGTGAAACTAATATTAAAATGAGCTGCGGAGTGGAGTCTAAGTTTAGAACAATAAGGCGCTGCGCTGTAATACTCAATAACCGGATGAAGACCACGATAGGGCACGGACTTTCTAATGGTCACCATCCAAATTAACGGACTACGTCGGCAATTTGGAGCGTGCAACCCTAAAGTTTGTACCCCTTTTCCACCTCAGTGATCCTAAAACTCGGCTGGATAAACATGGCCAGGTGGTCGTGTGCAGCTTCATGCACTGGTCCATGGCCCATCGAGTAAAATGCACAGGTGCTGTAATGATGTTGTCCTCAACATCTACAAACCTATTCCATAAAATGGCCTCGAAGATCAACTCTTGATTGTTAGCGACAGGGGCTACACACCAAGGCCGGTGACGAGGCTGCGGAAGCGGACAGAACGTCGTGGTTGTCACATCATGTTGCAGTTTCAGACCAAAATTCCACCGGAGCTACACATCAGCAAGCACTGCACTATTGCTGAAACTGCACCGTTTAATAATTTAAAAAAAAACCACGAAAAGTAATCGTCAACAGAGGAGTTATTGTCTGTACTTCACTAGACCCCACTCATGCGCTGTTGACTCCCTAGATGTAACCAACAAAAGATGGAGGGCCCGCTAAAGCCGGTCATCTAATAAAGTTGGTTTATCATCGCCAAACCAGAAGAGCTAGATCATACTTTTGCTGATAATGTCCAAGGTTTCTTGTACAGAGATTGCAGGCTTAAAAACATCAAGGTTTCCCGTTGTCTAGGAACATTTGATGCAACATCATCCTCATCGTTCAGCGTTAAACAGCAAGGCAAGCCTCACTGACCGCTGCCTTTCCCCAGAGTTACACGTCTACATAAAAAGAGTGAATATTCAAGGGCAACAGGGACTGGACCTACACAGGCGGGAACAGATAAGATGCTGATGCAGCCAACACACGGAACACAGCCTAACGGTACAAACGCATTCATTGTACAGTTGGGCTGTATTTCGTGTGTTGGCTGCATCAGCATCTTATCTGTTCCCGCCTGTGTAGGTCCAGTCCCTGTTGCCCTTGAATATTCACTTTTTTATGTAGACGTGTAACTCTGGGGAAAGGCAGCGGTCAGTGAGGCTTGCCTTGCTGTTTAACGCTGAACGATGAGGATGATGACTTACCAGAGGTTTGCCTTTCCAATTC
>LUCM01000706.1:0-20566 GCA_008360955.1 Fasciolopsis buskii | reverse complement strand
TGGCTGCAGCAGCATCTTATTTTTTCCCCGCCTGTGTAGGTCCAGTCCCTGTTGCCCTTGAATATTCACTCTTTTTATGTAGACGTGTAACTCTGGGGAAAGGCAGCGGTCAGTGAGGCTTGCCTTGCTGTTTAACGCTGAACGATGATGATGATGCTGTTGCACCAGATGTCCCTAGGCTCCTCCATCTGAACTTCGTCTCATTCCGTCGGTCTCTAACACTGGTTCAATCCGTGCACAACCTAAAACACGGTCATCAAAGCCATATAATTTATTAAATGCTACATTACACTAGTCCTCTCCGGGCCACAAGCCCCCCCAATGCTTTCGACACCAATGACAGACCTTTTTCTGGTCAGTGATGTCGCAGCCCCGCTCAAATTAAAGGTTTCACGCAAAACATAAAACACTTTTCCACTCCATAGCATCGCCGCCAAAGTCACAAGCACCAGCATAGTATTACATCCTGTTCTAAAGACCTATCACGACCTGACAGATTAGCCCATTCCGAAGGCTTCGTTAACTAGGATGAAAATCCGGCTGTTCATTTTAGCACCACTGCAACCGACAAAACTAAAAACCATTTGCTGCTGCCCAAACAAGCAAGGCTCCTTAATCATCTAAACGTCAACCAGGTTACTGCCTCAGAACTGAAAATGATTTCCGTGGCACTAGCTCGTTGCATATTCACCCGAATGTGCAAATGAACCATGCAGACCACATTTTTCTGAGATACCCCCAGCAGACCAACTCCAACCGTGAAAAGCAATGCTGAAGCCGACCGACGTACAGTGACTTTCTCACTTACCAAGACCCAATCTTGATGCTTCCAATTAGCCGTAAGCTGGACTTTCTAACGTCGCACCAGAGACTGGCAAGTATTTTCTTGTTATACCTAGCTTTTTCTTTCATCCATGGCATACCAAAATCTTTGGTCAATATCGTCACTCTCCGACAAAGCAAGGGGTTCCTAGCTGTACCCCTAAACAGGTCGCAACCCATCCAAGCTTGTAACACTGACGAAATGCAAGGTCGTCCCCAAGCGGTCTTAACAACGGCATCCTTTCATCCTTGTTTCTATTATACTAACGGATCACTCCAAAACAAACGGTACGCCTCTGATAGCAGCTGCTCCATTTATTCACATTCACAGGGTTGTACTACTTAACTGTTTACATTATTACTACAAAACGCTTACTAGAAACTAAATAAGGTGCGCGCACCTCACCTGTTGGTACATACACTGGCATTAATTCATTATGATCACTGAGACTTGGCCAAGGGATAATAACTTTGACAGGAACGTTGACATGTGCGGCTTCACGGCATTTACGAAACACTGGATAGACAAACACGGGGGGCTCCCACTTACAAAAGAGACTTCATTTCCGCCCCACTGTAAAGCGGTTTGCCCTTATTGACCCAAAAGGTTCTATCTGGCCGGGCTTCAGTACGTACTGGTAGTTGCACCTGTCGCTACCCCCAGCACGCACCAGTCTAAATTCTTGCCACTAATTGATGCATTTGACACTGCCGTTGACCTTTTACGCCCAAAACTGGTACCTGCCAAAGTCAGGTCGTCCGGGGTTTATTGGCCTCTCCCCGAAACACTCTTCCGCATTCTTTTTCATTGTACGATTTAGGGAACCGCTACAGCATGTTGCTTTACCCACAGGGGCTAAAGTTATTCCTGATCTATTCTTCACAACTGGCGCAGCCCTGGTGAACACGACCGTGGATACCGACTAAAAAAATTACGATCCCTCCCAGATTGCTCGTAAACGTTTGGTTTCGGCCTACGTGATTCCCTCCTCAGCTTATAACTAACACTCGGCCTATGGGAACCGTCACCCCTACACAATTTGTAGCCAAATTTGGGATAGGTTCTTCCTTTCAGATAACCCCGAACTGGCCACCAACCAATTTAGCGCGACTCTCGGTTACTGCTTTCCTTAGTTCATTAAAGCTCAGTGCAGCACAACCCAGATCGATGAACACCCAGGCCGCCTTAAACAGTGTTTTTATTGCAAAATGATCCAAAAGAACAACAGGTTTCGCTCTTTTGTTGCAGACAACCCATCGGTCTAACACTAATAAGTCGCTTTCTGATTTTCCCAAAGGAAAAGTTTCTTTAGATGTACAACTGTACCAAAAAGGCTGAACCACTGGCCAAGTCACCGAAAGATAGCAACTGACTATCTAGTTCACAAAGCACATCGTCATAATTAGGGAAATTTGAACAAACGACCCATTGCCAATAGCAGAGGTTTTCGGTAAACATTGTGTCTTCTCCACGACAACCGACAATGGAACCATTATACGGGACATTGACGCAGTCTCTTCCGCACTCTCGCATAGGATTTGTGAATTTAACTGATATTAAACAAACGCTGCCGAAAATAAAACTGGAGTTCTACTTTGGGCCAGAGGATCTTCCCCCAGTGGATTTTAGGTGTGTATACCCCAATACCATTGCTCAGTTTATTTAGTTACTTCCGGAATAGCAACACTTTCCTCATCAATGACAAACCTGTGTCTCTCTCCCAGTTCACAGAATGCGGCTCAAGGCGGGAACTCCCTAGTTACAGGCCCAGCCATCACACCGCAGTTGTCGCACAGGCTGTGGAAAGAATAACACAAAGTAAGGTGACAGTTTACTTATTGGACCATGATCTCATTAATGCGGGTTGACATGGTTTCTTTCAGAGTAAATCATGCCATACCTGCGTGACTGTGTTTAAACTTGTTAACGTGGGATGCCAAGGATGGAAGATCGGTGTTCATGACATTTTTAGGCGTGACGAAGTAATTTGATCTCAAGTCTCATCGTAACCTTCTCATGATGGTTAAAAGCTATGGTGAAAAATCCCTTGGTTCGCCTCTTAATTGACCTTTAGAAGCCAAGTGGTGAATATAAATGGAAATTAATCCACATCTTGTCCTATTGCCAGAGTGGTCATTCAAAAGAGCTCACTAGGTTCAATAGAGCCTCTGCATTACATCAGCGCCATGTTCCAATTCTTTTTGTATAGCGCTATTTTTCATTTTGCAGACGATATAAAAATTCATTGTTCATTCCCATGGTGATTTTACCACAAACGCAGACAAAAAACTGATCTACCTTCCCTTGATTCGGGGGCACAACTCAGCGGATGCATTCCTTAGCCAACAAAAGCAGCAAACGGGCGCACAAATGCTACATGCCTAAAGGAATCCTTGGAATTACTCATGGTATCATTCCTTCAAACGATATAGCCAGAAACCTTGATTTGCTTTACTCCAGCAATTTCACCTTTCCGGCACTCATTCTAATTCAAATTCCAAATTCTAGGAGATTAAGTGGGTCAGTAAACAGAACATTCAGAACTGTGGACAGTTATTTGTGAACACAAGGAACGCATTTAAGTCGTCTCTTTTATTACTTATCTATCGTTTGTTGCGAGGTGCAAAAAAGTGATAGACTATATATTGCAAATGTTCAGCTAATATTTACAAAACTAATCACGAGCTATCCATCGTTGGTAAACTGCAAGAACTATGCACAAAACTGCACCTAGATCTCTTGCGACTTTGCTTTGCAAAAGAAGCAAAAATATCCATTTTCGTTTGAAGCTGACTTATCAGCGTCGGATTTATTATTCACTGCTTGTCACAGTGGTTGTGATTTTCTTCCCTCTTAAGTAGTATAATGCCAGTGTCCTCTGTTGGTTAAGACAGGCATAGCTAAGGACACAAAGGGGTGTTTATGTTTGTTGAAAACTAGAATCATTATTGGAATGACACGATGAGTAATTTATTGTGCATTTATCCTGGATTTATTGTATCTGAAGTGCCAAAGAGCAAATCCGCTATTTTACTGGAGTCATATCCCCCAAAGTGTCAACAGCTTGTTGTTTGCTGTGGTGATTTGCTTAATGTTGAAAAGTGTTACTTGCGCAGATGAACGCGCCCAAACATCTTGATGGATATTTTTGGCTCATTTTGGTACTTAAGCTTATGAACTGCCTATTGGTATTGCGCGTTGCTTTTTTGTAGACAAGTGAATAATGAATAGCCTCTCTGTAGCGATGCAAACTTTGCAAATGTTTGGACTTCGAGGTCGCGCAACAAGCTTTTACAATAGCCTCGGTGCCTAAAGGCCACTTGCGGAATAATTTGTGCACATTAGTTTTCATGGTAACCTGATTTGTGCTTTCACAGCCGCATGTATTGCATGTGTTGCAGACCACTTTTGCTATTTATTGCATAATGTCTGACATAACCAATTGGATTCGACATCGCATGAGGAAGAATGGTTTGAATGCTGTTTGCGGACAGGCCCTTAGACAGCACTGGCTTCGTCGCCCGCAGTCGGGCAGTGAAGTAAGAGAGTTATAGTTCAAAGTTTACCGTAGGGTTCTTGAATTTTATTGGGTCGTAAGAACCCCAGAAACGGTCTCCTAGAAAGGAATCACATTTGGATGTTTTTTCACTGCTTCCAAACGGGAATTATCCAAGGGCTCTGTTCGTTCAACACCGCAATATGCTGTCTTTTGGAAGTAAAACTTATCGGTTTCACCGTAATTTTAGTCCCAAGAATGCGGCTCCCGGGAGTATCAACCGACTGGGGAGGTTTGGCGGATGGTTTTAAGCAATTTTGCATGGTGCTTTGATAGTTGCATTTCGCCTTCGTCACTGCAATCCGTGTTTAGTGAAAACTGCAGATTCGCTCATGGAGTTTATCTGAAAGGTCCGTGCGCACCTCCGCTTACTTAGTTTTAAACGGCAGTTTTAAGTGTCCATTTGTCGATCATCTGCGGCCGCCCGGGTATGCCGTTCCGAACGCCGATCATATGTCCGTCAAGTCACTTTGGAACGGTGCATGTGTCCACATGGTGATTATTGACATTGTCTCATAAGAAGCATTTAAGTCAGCAGACCACTTCAAGCATACGCCTTCCGCTGACAACAATGTGCTGCTTACTGTCAAGACCAAAGGCATTAGAGGCGACATTCACCTCCATTCCGGTAGATCGAGTGCTCAATGCAAGCCACGTTGTCAAACCCCAAAAAAGAGATTTCGCACGCAGAAAACGACCTGACGAACGTGAACAATTACAATGCGACCAAAAGCACCACAACTTCAGTGCAACTTGTATAAAAGTTAATCACAAGCGACGCGACTATGACCGACCGACAGTTGCTATCATTTTTGATAGGGGGACGTGAGGCTAAGGTGCAACCAGATGCGTTCATATGGAAAAAATCTATGACTTTCCACAGGTTTACACAAGCGGTAACAGGCAGGGTTGATTCATGTCTAGTTTTGTTAACCAAAATGACACAGTCAGGTCCATAGCCTGCTTTTCAAGAAGAATCGATGGTAAGCACGTGGAAGCAATTATGCATTAGTTCACCGACCCACGCGCTTGCCGTTAGGGAGGCGGACTAACAATTTTGTGCTATAGAATGCCCACAAGGGGCTTTGAATTTGGGCGACCTGGGGATCTATTTGATTATTATGCCTTGAGTATTTCATATCAGTATGATTACCACTGAACCAAAAACAAGTTCGTTTCATCTTTTTCCCCTCTGCCATTCTGGAATGCGTAGACATTTTGACTGAAATCCACATGGGGAAAATTGCATGTTACGTACACTATACCAGTTCCTGCTCAGAACTTATGTTCGCTACCCGTTTCCAGTTTTCGCACTTCGGTTCTTTTATAAGCTTGCAGTTACAAAGCCTCTGTTTTCAACGTCTTGGCCAATTGAAGAGTACTTTTCACTGTCACACACGTGAGCAATGAGAACCTGCCGAACGCGTGTGCTAAGATAAGAAACTACCGATCAATGGAGTATCAGAGGCCTTGGTGATACTAATAATAATAATAATAATGTATATTTAGATTTTCCAGGGGCATGTGCAAAGCAAGACCAAATTTTCACAAGGATGACTCACAGAAAATTTAAATGATAGAAATCGAATGGGATAAGAGGGTGGGAGCAACATTGAGTTATTGCAGAAGCTCACTGGAAAGTGAAATGAGATGCAGCAAAGAGATGGGGAAAGTATAGGTATACCAGTGAAAGGCCAAAAATAGAAAACCAATTTTCCAAATCAAAAACAGTGCCCTGGGACTGTTTGCGAGCAGCGGATTACGAGTCATTTCGTGTTTAAGTGCACTAAATGTGCTCAATGCTGGCGCACAACATTGACGGAGTTGAAAGATGGACGTCGATATCTGGCCGGAGATACCAAACGTGGGGAGCGTTCCAAAGTGGATGGAAACGTTAAGTTGAAGAGATGACAAGCAGTTGCATTGCGGTAATCGGATGGAAGTGGTGAAAACCAGGCGGAACGTCAGGCAAATGGGATAAGACTCGCAGCCGACAACGAATGGTCGAAAAAATGCTGAGGGCTGAGGATGACTGTCGAGATGGTCCCAAAGTACCTGGAGGAAGTTTGTGAAGCTTTGGATACGGAACTCCAAAGATAGAGATAACAATTACCTACGGATGGCGGTAGGCTGTACCTAGAAGTGTGTCAGATAGGAGAAATTAAGCGTATAAACCCTACTTAAATACAATAGCCAAAAATGTTATCTATGCTGTCATTTACGTTGTCGCAGCTTGCGATCTTATTCAGCAGTACGGATTGGGAAATATAAGGTGCTTGAGCCGCTCCGGAGACAGTNGGGGGATATTCGAATTTTTAAACGCATGTAGTCGTCGTTGTTCAATGACGGTCCGACACTGTTCGAGGAATGTCGCTGGGAGCAAATGATTCAGATCATCCTAAATATTTCGCAACCTGAAGCACATTGAACGCACGGTTCTCCCCCCTTAAAGAAAGTGTCTGATATTAACTATGAATGCAAATAGTGCAGACTGTCTTTAATGGGTACACTCGTATATAAAGAGACCACATCAAAACTCACAGCAACTTCATCGTTCTCCAGTTCAAAGCATATGCGCGAATTAGAAAGCATCATTGACATTGCTTACTACTATCTTAGTGATCATCATAGTACTGTATACTTAACGATTCGCGAGAGGCGTGCACAAAGCAAGATCAAATTTTCACAAGGATGATGCACAGAAAATTTAAATGAAAGAAATCGAATGGGATAAGAGGGTGGGAGCAACATTGAGTTATTGCAGAGGCTCACTGGAAGGTGAAATGAGATGCAGCAAAGAGATGGGGATTATGGTGACTATTTGATGGCGACATTAAACTTGCAACCTAGTGCATCTGTTCCATAAAATGCAGTAAATAGATTTGACCTATTTTAAATTAGAAAACAAGCTGGACAAAATCAGCACTGGTGAATATTTAAAGGAAAACCGCAAAAATAAAAATATGATCATGAAGAATATGACGTGTTTCCACTACCAATGTTTTGTCTGATCGGTGCCGTTGGAACTACCGGACTTTTCTGTATGCAGTCAAGTAGCACTGTGCCCACCGTTCACTCCAGGTAGCGTCCGGATAAGAGGTGGCTATATAAATAAGGGTTTAATGATTAAATAGATGACAATTTAACAAAATTAATCAGGTCTTTTTTTCTCTGATTTTACTGGAAATTAGTTCTGTTTGCTTGGTTCAGTTACAGGGTTCCGTATTAAGTGGATCGGGTTTTCTTTGCACGCGGCCATCTTGGTCATCCACCGTTGTTAGCCGCGAGCCTTATCCCGGTTTCTGAAATCCGGTTCTGGTTCATAATTTCTTTGTGGATTGGTTAGTCACATTTGGCAAATTTTGGAGTCGAGGAATTTCGCAAACTGTTTTGATAGTTTTTTAAGGATACAGTCACAGTGAGAGGTCCCCAATGTTTCACATAGCCCGTTAGGTTAATCTCCTTTTGATGAAATCAGAAGTGGGGTAACAATGGTTAATTGCAACGACTCTTCAATTTTATCGGACAAGTAACGTCAAGGTGCAAGGCAGTTGGTCGTGTACAACAGATGCAGCATTAATATTGAAAAAATAAGTATGCTTACTTTTCCATTATGCTTGCCATAACGAGATGGCATAGATATTGCGTAAGTGAAAAGAGCTCTGTGCCCGACAGTTTTTTATGAACAGGCTATGTTGCTGGAGTGTTGCGTTAGATATTCAGATTTAGATCAGCCAAGTGGTTGCATTGTGTACGGTTCTAAT
The DNA here is from genome assembly GCA_008360955.1 of Fasciolopsis buskii. NCBI lineage: Eukaryota > Metazoa > Platyhelminthes > Trematoda > Plagiorchiida > Fasciolidae > Fasciolopsis > Fasciolopsis buskii. Next base: position 12,423 of record LUCM01000706.1, on the reverse strand, counting down.
ATTTCATTCAGGTGTGGCGGGTGCTAACCTTTTTTTTGAACTCCTGTCAAACAGTTTTTCAAAGTCGGCACCCGGGGACATAAAACTCCCAAGTAGTGGCTTTATGGCGGCATTTGTGAATCGCTCAAGCTGAGTCGGGTATCCGCTAATTCTATTTTGGTAATGTATTTCATCCACAAAGGATTTAACACGGGTGCGAAGGCCCGTTCATCAAAAACAGTGCTACAACTTGGACAATGTTGCAGGAGAGCTAGCGTGCACAGTGGCTTTTTGAGAGCAACATGATACACGTGAAGGGCCTCACGGATCGTTCGAAGTTTTAGTGTAAACTTTGCGCTCCATGCGCTCGTACGTATTCTCTTTAAGTGGCTTAATAGGTGACGTTTTTCAGGTGAACATAAAGCTACTTGAATAAACGTTTTTATTTGTCTGCATTTGATTTAAATATCTTCATCTCCTTAATAAATACATGCCTACCTAGTTTGTTCTTGTTAGTGGCCAGTGGGTGGACGTTCTGACTTCGAATTTCTGCTCACTGACCGAATACAATTTAGGTTGCCCCTCGCTGTTAAGATTTATGTGGACTACACTCGTGCTGTCGCGCACAGAAATTAGTTGACAGGGACATAACGCATAAAGCGCCATCATTCAAGAGCGCGCGTTACTTAGTAATAAGGGTGTTAATTCTCGGACAGCGCCGAGACAAAGTGTGCCTGATGGTGGTTTGCAACGATGGCGCCAAAAAGAAAGGTATTCGCATGCAATGGGCGTGGAGCCTATAAAATAAAAATAATACATATTGGGTCATATCCGGATGATAAGAACGTAAGTGTTAACAAATACTGAATATGACACAATGGATAAGACGTGGAAATAGAAAAATTGCACAAAAGCAATGAAAGGGAAGTTTAGAAACAAATTCTTGCGAAACAGTACGTTGAAAGTTGACTTGTGGCATACAAAGTCAAATAATGAAGGCGAATTTGGTTTTGGAAAGTGAAGACGGCGGCACTGTATAGAACGGATTTTGTCTCGTAGGTTCATTGGAATCCTTGAGAGTTCTTGTGAGTAATTTTGATTTCGTAATTTACAGCGACGTCCAATAGTGGTGGTGAAGTCGGAAGAAGTAGGGTAACCTGTTGAACAGCTGGCAGGGTAGCGGACTGAACTGAACCAATATCTGATGGACTCTTGCGAAAAGCAAATGCTATAAGCGGCAGTTTGTGGTCGAATCGGCAGGCCACATTAAGGGTTCATGAAAAAACGTGGGCCTCCGACACTGAGAAGAAGAAGGGTGAGATATATGGAGAACATCAACTGATAGCGGAAAACAATAAAAGGATTCCAAGTGAGGTCGTTTTTAGTATTTGGGTAAACAGAACTCTAGAAAGAAGCAAAAAAAAGCCAGTACAAACGCGTGCACCTGAGCTTTGGGACCAGAGGGCGTTTAAGCAAGATAGTTGCAGCGCGTAGGGCTGACCAAATTCTGGCCACCCAACCTGAAACCCGCGGTTGACGGTCAAATGCAAGTATAATTCGCCGATCTAGCTGTGCTTGCACACTTCTGCAGTTTAGCTGCTCGCCGGATGTGCGCCGGCCAAATCAGTGGCGCTGACGGCGCCCGACACAATGCGATAACACCAGCCTACGCGGAAGGTGAGGGATGAAATGGAAATATTGTTTAGTTATGACCAGCCAGACAACAGGTATGTAGGAGCAGATAATCGCAGGAAAGCCAAAACCGTGGTAGCCATTGTATGAAGAAATAGCTTAGCAGAAATTAGTGATCTGGAAAGTAAAAGAACGTGCGGTGGTCTGGTCTGGAAATATTTCATTGCTACCGGGTAAGCAATAATGAACTTTGTATTCCGAAGAGAATACGGGAGAAGGTTGCCTACACTAGGTGCATGGATGTGGCTGTCACCTGCAATGCTATTATTGAAGAACACCAGATTTGATGCTTTTTGTTGGAGTCACAAAGGATCTAAATGCAGCGGCTCGCTGGTTTTCGTGTATTTCCGGTTTTAAGAGAGGCCTATCAACTGCCTGGCACGTTGACTGTTCTCAGTTGCTACTCTATGGCGTTGCTTCTTGTTCAAACAGCCCAGAGAACAATACTCCAGAATGGGTCTGGCGTGTGTTGCAAAAAGTTGTAGTCTGCTTTTTTTCAATATAAGGGAGTGCTGTGAAATGTTCATGGTGCAAGAATAATTTAGGAAAATTTCGCACAATTGGCAGGTAACGGGGATGATTGGGTCGCATTCTTTTAGCTCTCTTTGCATTTACATCCGTTTTGCCGATTTTTCCGGTGGAGAAATTCATCATCCAGCCGTTAGATCTCGAATTGACTAACGGTCTATCTCGCAATATTTCTCTGACGCTTCAGACAAAAAAGTGTAGACAATTTTGTACGTCGTTACTGAAGAGAAAAGAGAAGCCATCGTGACTAACGTCAAAGAAATCCTTGACGAACAGCAGTAAGAGCAAGTTGCACAGAGAGTTGCCGTGAATTACATCGCTGGTCACTATTCTGGGCTTAGATACGGAGCCGTTTGCCTGATCCACCTGGATTTAGATGGCAGATATGATGAAAAGCACGACAAGATTGAAGCAACTGTACTGTAAGATTTGCTTTTTTCAGCAACATATGGTGGGACACTGTCACAGACTTCATAAAGTTTAACACAACCACTATAACTGACAGTCACATGTTCAGGGTCTCATTTGTAAGTTAAAAGGAATCAGTCATGCAAGATACACGGGATTTCTTTAGAAGAAAGCCATGTTATTCAGTGGTAACAATTTTGTTTCAGAAGAAAGGCGAAGACATTATCTTTGATCAATTTCTCATAATTCTAGTGACCAAAAGGGGTGCGGTTTACTTGGTGGTAATTCTCAGGATCTCAGCTTGTGGTTCTTTTGTGAACATGGATATCCACAGGGATTTTCCACTATGACAGGAAAATGCGACACTGAATGAACAAAGTGAAAATGTTTCCCAACAATTTTCAGATATCGATCCCACCAAGCGAGAAAATAACCGAAGGTATTGAGTCAGATCCGTGGTGGTTACTAATTTTGGACTTTAGGAAAAAGTGGCCTACTTCCTTTGGAAGACGTGTGACTGTTGATTATGATTCCGCAATCAACCAAGATTGCCATTAGATAGCAGGATTGTTGTCACCTACGAAAAAATGACCTACAAGTGTCTGCAACTCCATAGTAATTTTGGCCATCTGTTGTTAACCTGAAGCGCCGTGCGGCCAGGGATATTGTTTCCGCAGTAGGCAGAACGATGACTGCGACTGCTGGTAAATAGCTGTCTCTGCCTTTTACCTGGCTCGCAGTAGGTTGAGAATCATATGTAGCCTATATTATGTGACAAAATAATGAAAATAAATAAATCATTTTGTACAACTGCCTCTTGTGTTCCCCATCCTTCCGATGCAGTCCAAATTCATCAGAATCTGCATGTTTTCTAATTGCAGATATACCAGCTCTCAATTTTAAGTGATAATTTGCGATTTTTCCGCTGGCTGGCAGCCAGTCAACCGGTGGGAAAATATAAGACAAATGAAAAACTGCGTCTTAGCTCGTTAGCCTTCAGTTTCCCCAGCCGCCATCGGACTGTCTCCCCCAGTGTTTCCGGATTATTTTTATATGCAATGTCCCAATTTGTCCCATTCAACCGGATTTCATCGAAGTTATTCTGGATTCTTTCTGGAATGATAGTGGATCAGGTCCGGATCCGGAACGCTCCCTCACTCACTGGTGAGAACGATTCCCTTGCTTTTGTCCTGAGATAATAGTTTGCAACAATTCATTGGAGTCCATTATAAGTAACATATCGCAATACTTGGCGTCACTGAACTCCTGGGCAAACGACTGGATGATGAAGTTCTCCGCTGAAAAAGCAGCATCGTGGGGTAAAAGTGCGTTACACACCCAAGAAAATTCAAGCTTGGAACCCAAACCATCCCCGGTAACTGCCAAGTTCGCGACCTGGGTCCGAATTTTTCTTGCACCTCAAACTTCTCGAAGCATGCTCTTGCAAAAGTGGCGAAAGCAAATAAATTAGTGGGCTGTTGCGAAGAACTCTGAAGTTGAACGAAAGCAAACTACATTCTTTTAGGTCTCACTCCAGACCCATTCTGGAGTATTGCCCTCTAGTCTATTCTAACATAAGGCAGTGCGTTAGAGGGGTGATTTCAAACGTCAAGTGTGCATTTGCCAAGCAGTTGATTGGCTACTCTACAACACTAAATTACATGGAACGCTGCGAGTCGCTGAAATTAGACCCCTTGCGGCTCCGACTCATAACAGTAAACCCGGTACTGCTTAACAATGTTATTACAAGGGACAGCTGCTTGTCTGCACCTCGTGTCAGAACCTCAATCCCATACTCTCTCCGAAGGGCGGACTCCACTATGAATCTCTCAGTTCCAAAGGCTTCCGTTAGCGACAACTTCTTTATTGTTAAATATTCGTTATCATAAAATAACCCCCTAACAGTTGCACATTTTGTCACCCCTATCTTTCAAATTTAAAAACAAAATACGCGGAGTAGTTACTGTACCTTTTTTCATTGTTTTATGCCACTCATACTCACTTGAGGATCTAGCGTATGAAACTGGATTGCGCCTCTGAAAGATGCAGTGATGTCACCTCTGAGTTCATTGCGGAAAGGAAAGCAAACCTAGTTAATCATATCATATAGGAGTCATCCTGGTCCCTCCCAGTTCAAACAGAGCTCCGGCACCAGCGCATGCTAATTGTTTACATGTAATTTCACGTCGGATGCATCTCACCGTTCTTCTCCCTGCAAAAACGTTTCCTGTGGTCTAATAGTCTGAATTCATATCCATAAACCTGAACGTTCTAACTTGGTATGGGGTTGTTCACCCGCAGATCTCCCACTCACTCGTCTAACTAATACCAACACCGTCACCAAAATGGTGTGGCAACCATAACCGGTCATCTTCTTCTAAAATAAACATTTATTATCATTCCCGCCCTTACTTTTTATCCAAGCAAATGAATCTGGTCCGTGGAAATCACGTCGTTTCTGACGGCCCCAAGCGGCACCCTCTAGGCAAAATTAGGCAATATCATTGATTCATCCTTTCTCACTCCTCATCGATATCTATGTCCATTTTAGGCAATCAAGGCCTACTACTATCTCCACAACCATGGAGTCCTACGTGGTATCTTCTCTTTCCGTACTGAACATTTCCATCCACCATATCCGCTGTCTCAGATCATTTCTTGTTTTCTGCCATCAACACCACTTGGCCTTGCTTCTCCTTCCTGAAGGTTATCCTGACCGGTGTAAATCATCCAACGAATCACTAAGTGCTTCGAATGTAAAGTTTTTATTCTTTCCCGTTCTGAAAGACTCCAGTGGAAATCCTGTGATACCCTGAGGTTGAAGCGCATGCATGCAGTGACGGTTGAGCAAACGAATACCAAGTGTGCACATCTGAATAGCGGCAATAACCAAAAAATGACGAAAATGTTGTTCATCCATTTACGGACAAAATATACTGCAGAAAATAATAGTTATTCTGATAAATGATTGCCCTCAGAATAAAACAATTCAGGATTATGGCCAAAACAAATGATGTCACACAGCTCCTGAAATTAGACACTTTAATTGCCTCCGGTGTGCTGGCAGTTGATGTTGAAAATATTAAAATTTCACTGATCAAACGACCAGCGGATGTACATTCTCCCCCATTTAACGGTGACTGGCGCGGATCATTCTGAAGCGGCCTGAAGTAGCTTCGCCATCTCGCACTTAATTTCTTCTTACCGTACAAATTGTTCAATCAATTGGTGGCTGCTTCATAAAAAACACATTTTACTGGAATCTACTGCCGCTGATACGTGGATACTTTTCTGTTCCGGTCCTCACAGAAAATTATTAATAATATTGTATATTTATCCAGTTGCGAGAGGTATGTGCAAGGAGAGATTAAATTTTTACGTGGGTGATGCAGAGGAAACGCAAATAATCGAAACCAGAGAGGGCATAGCGATATATGTTACTTTAGATTACTCGGTACTCACAATCGGAAACTGCAAAGCAGTAGGCAGTGCAGTAGTACGCCCCTCAAAAATCACGACTGAAGAACTCGCTTGACAAGAAAACAGGGTTTCTGGGACCGTTCGTGAGCAAGGAACTGCTGAGCAGTACAAGTCTAAGTGCATTCAGTGTCCCTGTTACTGGCGTAAACCTTGACAGGAGCTCATTGGCGGATGTCAGAATATAGTCGGAGGCCGAAAACGTCAAAAGCCGTACATGGTGTGCAGAAAGATTAGACTGGCGATAGAAAGATCAATGGACATATGACAACTGAATGAAAGTTATTCAAAATTAGGTCGAACGTCATGAACAGTGGACAAATTGTTCGCATATAACAAGAATAAAGGGCCGATAAAAGGCTGAAGAAGGCGGAGGCTTACTGAAAAGAATGCCAAACTATTTGGAAAATGAGAGGTTATTAGCTTTTGCAAAGAAAGAATATGGAACTCTTAAGAATGTTGACTACATTCTTATGCGGCTGGCGGCAAACTGGATCAAGAGGTGCAAAGGAGAAGAAAAACAATGTGCAAGAAGTAAAGTCAGATTTTTAATACAACAGTAATGGATGTCTTCTACGTCGAAATTTTGTTGCCTTAGTTTTTGATCTTAGGAGTGTGAAGGGCTGCACAAGCCATTCCAGTGGCAGTAGTATTTGTAGTTTTGTCCAGTCATGAAAGTCCATCTATGTAGTGTTATCCGAATCAATTGGCCTCCTGCTTTGATTTGAACGGACCAGTACCTTATGGCCAGTTCGGCAACCAGCGCCCTAATAGGAATGAAAAGCCGGTAAATTTGGCATTGCAATTATGAGGGCCAAACTGGTAAAAGCGAGTATGGCCTGGGTGTGGGATCAAAAACGTAAACAAGAGAAGTATTCTGGATTGGGTTCCAGCCAGGAGTTATGGGGATTAATGAACCATAGAGAAATAGAGGCATTAGCTAACCTGAGGTTGGTGGCGTGAATGAAAAATTGGAGGGGCTGACTGCAGATTTTGCTATAGGTGTGCCTCCAGTGGTGATCACCAGTCTCGAACTTTGGGCCCGGCCGCCAAAAATTAAAAAGAGCCTGGTAAATTGTCAAGGTTTATGAATTTGAGTGTATTGGTCTCAAGTCAAATGCCGGAGGGCTTACCGGTGACACTTCTAACTGGTACCCTGGATAATAGTAAAGGACTTACGTGGTAGGGTGACCGGGGTCCCACCGAGATCAGGTAGCCATTAGGGCGCAAAGTAGTTTAGCTACAAACAATTCGGCAACCACTCCGGAGTACTAGTTGCTGATTTTTTGGCAGATTTTTTGGTCAACCCATTCTGCGCTGTTGACCTAATTATTAAAATAGGAATGTAACTGAGTAATTATGGATGCTGATGTTTTGAGAATGGAAGAAAACTTTAGACCACGGCGCAGCTTAATTTATTTTTGTTGATTTATTACGTTTTCCGATGGAGCTGCAGGACGTAGGGTCTAACGGTTAAGTTTTTCGTGTCAGTAATCTTTAGGGAAACGGGTAAAGAGTGACACAATTTGGGGTGCCAAATTTAAGGTAGTGCTAAAAGTCCAGGCAGCATTCAAAAGCTACTTCTGGACTGGCATTGGTCCCAGGTAAGCTGACAGATGATGAAAAATCTTTGCGAACCATTACCTAGCTTTGAATTAAAGCCCCCTGCTCGGAAAACCACATTGCCTGTTATGATCCTGTGAGCGAAACCACATTGCATTGTATGTTTGGTTTCCGTTTTCCATGTCTTCATTGTGCCTTCCTGGCCTAATTTTGATGTTTTCTTCAGGCTGACTCTCGCATATCGAGAAATATACATTATATTATTATATTATATTTAGAAATTTGAACAGTACATCATAGAATTGTATTGGACTTTGAAAAAACCGAGCATGGTATGGTAACGTGTTCCATTAGGCAGAGTAAACTGCTGTGAAGAATGTTGACCCAAAAGACTTTTGGAGGGTGGTATTCCAAGGGATAACCGTTGAGTCCTGAGGGGGTATAAACATTCATTAGCGAATTTGATGAGGTTGCAAGCAGTTTGTGCTTTCAGACTTATTAGCTTTAAAAGAAATGTGAGGTTCAGCTTGACCCGACGTAACGAAGGGGAGGCAGGCTGTGCAGCTTGCGTCGTTCTTTTAACTGAGGCTTGACGTTGGACCAAGAAGTTCCCTTGTGGATTTCCGTTGTACATTTTCTGTAGCAACATGATCACTTCTGAGCACTTTCTAGAAACTATCGGTCATTGTTCAAATTGCAATCTGCAATCTGGTTTGTATAGCATCGGCTTACACCTCACAGTTCGAAATGTTTTGGCGATGAGGCCACTAGTCCTGTTTGCGTCTGCGATTCGGCAAACACCTTGCTCGTGGATGCTAAGTGAGCAGGAGTATTGCAAACCTAGATCTTTTACACACTGAGTGGTTAGTATTGGAAGACCGTCTGTAAAGAGCCTAACCGGGGGGACGTTACACTTATAGGCAAGAACAGCGCTTTTAGTGGCGGAGAATTTTGTCGTCCATTACCCGCACCACTTGTCTAGCGAGTTTAGATCCTCCATGATACTGGTCATGGTTTGGAGTAAACTAGATTTCTCGAGACAATAGAATAGCTTGAGGTTGTCAGCGAATGAGAAAGATGTACCCTGGCAACTTGCCCAAAAATGCTCTGTGCGTAGAGCAAGAGCAGTAAGGTGATGAGAACTCTACATTGTATTACACCGCTAGTGATTGGCTGGGGCAGAGTTAGGGTTCCGTTGGCACTGACGGCCTGAGAGGTCAGACAGCTGGGGAGCCAACACGCAGGACCAACTATCTCCACAAGAAAATGTGGAGCAGGCTAACGCTACACACGGGTTAGTACACCTCTTTGGCCAAATTCCATCGGAAAATAAATGAATTTTCAACAGTCTTGAAAGCTATTGAATTAAGCAATATTCCTCTCTCTGGAGTTGTCGCATGAGAAAGATGTCACTGCTTCTGAAAACCATGGTCTGTGATCTCAGCGCATCCTGCCACCCACGGCGACTGGGAACCACGTTCTTGTGACAAATTGTTCCAAACTACTACTTATGCCGGATGGCTCCCTTCATACTATGCGCTGGCTTCCTTATGGCGCGTTGACTTATCAACTGTTGACTATCGGTCAGTTTCTTCGCGGATTGGACTACGACCTATCTCAGTAAAGCCGCATAATTTGGATTTTTTCCTTCTTGATCTCCAGCATATATCCGCATTATGCCAGCACTCAGACCGATCTCTTCGTCTAAGATACTACCCTCATCTGAAGGGGGCGATCAGAAACCCATCAGTCTGTCTGGCAACCAGTAAAGTGGTGAGATCCTCCTTTCACGTCAACCAAAGAGATTTCCAGCTTAACATGAAGGGAAGATCCGCTTCAGGGTTCCTCTTCCAAGAACGCACAATTTATGCTTCTGATCAATGAAGGCCTTGCCACACCCCGTAATGGCCGTGCTTTCTATCCCATTTGGGGGTCTTCCCAATTAATCCGCCTACCTACAATGTAAGCTCTACCTATTCCCACCGGTGCTTGGCGCGGTAAGATCCACCGCTTTCCGGGCCCGCAGCAGCAGACAGCTCGAGTGCAGCGATGTCGGATTCCAAACACGATGGCGGCGCTCCTCTCTCAAAGCTGTTTGTGCTTGGGTACGCAGCATGCAATCATCCCTTGCAGTTAGCATTGCAAGAGAAAGGTTTATGGTAAATTATGTATCCGGAAATTCTTCACATATCTATGCCATCATTGTATCCTTTGAATGTTGCCCAACATCTATTCTGGGCTATTGTTAACGTCCGTCCACTTGATGACATATTCCTGCCCCTACCGTTGCTTTGATCCCCCTCGCTCTCTCCCCATTGGCAATTGAAAACATCTTTTCATCTAACTGCTCTTCCAGTATTGCCCTAAGGTAAAATTTTGCGCAGTCAGACTTACATCCAACCTCATCTGTATCCATTTTATTCATTCAATTGCGGTCACACTTTCTTTCCATTTTTGCCACTCCCGCTTGTCACATCAAAGTAATCCATGCTCTTGATCCCCGAGTGCATCTTTAGTAAACTCTTGGCAAAGCTGTAGACACCGTGCTGTATGCTGAAAGCAAGCAATTTCGAAATTTAATTTTTGGTCTTTTTTAGCTTCCTTTTGTACCGTAAGATTCTGTGAATCATAACAGCCTTGTATTACTTTCCATTTGTCGTAAGCGCCACTCCACGAAACATTCCTTTTCCGTTCTTGAAAAGATTCCTTCGTGAGATTTCCAAACGGCAACCCATAGCGTTCTCGCCGAAACTGGTCGCCTTGCCTTGATTCAGTTTCCCTGCGCATCGGTCATTAGCACTGACCATTTTTCAGCCAAATTCGGCTGTTTTATTTGTGTTAGTTGGTGCCCTACCGGTTGCTTGACCCGCTGCAGGTGTGAGCTCTTTTGTCGTGATCAGATATATCGCATATGTTCACTGCTTGAAGCCTATCATTTTTGATTTTGTGCGGCGCTTTGAACGTCTCTCAACTAACAGAGCAAAAAAAGCGCCACCCCTCACAAGGCAAGTACCTCTTTCCAAAACTCTGATCTTCTTCACCGGGTGCATTTTGCGAGCGAAACATTTTGTTCTAAAACCAATGCATTATCGAAAACCTCTGCGATTTCGCAACAACGGTAGACCTACCACTGTGGTGGGCTTCTATGCAATCGTTATCCGGTGCTGCTTCAATTACTGGCTCGCAATTTAGCAGCATCTTGCGCTAAACTCGAAGCCATTACTCCTGAGTCAACGCATCCGTCGAGGATGCATGATCCACATACTGTGGAACGGGGGCCATGGAATTCAATTCTAGAAGTTTTGCAGCCACATGCATCAACATAATGTAATGAAAACAGCTAGTTATTTATTCATGGATGACGGTTTCCTTAGTGATCACTGCTCTCAATAGGTCTCTAACATTGCATCAAAAGCTGTAGTCACCCATATGTGCACATGGATATATGTTATCACCCAAGCCTTCATCCGTACTCAGGAAAACAAAGCGTTTAGGCTCTGCGCACAACGGCGTCACATGCAACAGCTTTGACGACCACATGCAGTGCCATACACATGGTCCAGTGAAGTCTATGGAAAGACAAGAGTAGAATATGAAAAGCACAACAATAATAGACAATTATTTACGAGAAGATACGCCATAGGTTAATGTTATCAAAGAAATCGTTAAGGATTCACTCACGAACATTGACGTTCATGGGAAGTATATAGAATAAAAATAGCATCCTCCAAAGTAGACGAGTACATCTTAAAAGGCCAGGCCCATTCAAAGAATCCACCAAAATGAGTGAGAAGTTAAAAGTGGAGGCATTCACTGGGCACCAGCTATAAATACTCACATTGTTAGGTGAAATGGAAGAAAAGAAAACCCCGAAAATTAAGCGTTATATTGTGCGCAATCGGGATATGTCGTCCAAAGATACGTCTCATGACTATTATGAAAGCGTTGAGCTCTCCTGGCTCAATAAACTGCGAACTTAACCGGCCGGTCCCAAAAGCAGTTATGAGAGCTTATGGTTTCCTTGAACATAACTCGTAAAAAAGCATGAGAATCTGCGAAGCATCCCATGATCTTGCACTTGACTGCAGATGAAAGAGGCAGTGAAAATTGTAAATTCCCTGTGGTCCGTAAAGCATCTTCATTCGCGGGCTGAATAAGAAAAACTGCTTGCCAAAATCACATTGCCTAATACCTTAATTAGAAAGGATACTATGCTTAAAGAAATAAGCGAAAGTAAGCAGCGATCATGTAGGCCATAGATATTAAACCTATCTAACACGCCGGGCTTGTGTGCAAAAAATCCGGGGGTATATCACAGATTTTCAGAAGTTTGTAGCAGACGTTCTGCGAAACAAAGCAAGAAATTGCACAAAATATTGAAACGTTTTGGGAGTGATCAATCGTAAGATTCTTCCGGGGCAGATCTATTTAGTAGATAACAAACTGTGCCAATTTATCCAGGCGTGGAAGAAAAAAGGAAATAACATCTAGGCACGCAAAAAGAATACAGTATAGGGAAAGGCAAGGGCAATCCAGGGAGAGAACTACAAATCCGCAGAAGATGAAAGGTAGTGAAAATGGAACATGAAATTGTTAAAGATATAAAGATAATAAAAAAACATTTTTGGTAGGTGTATTGCGCCAAAGTTTCGACTACCGTGGATAGTCTTTCTCAAGGCAAGTTTTACAACCAAATGACCGTGGGAACGTTCACATGCTGACTGATGTTTAGTTGTCTGTGTGTGTTTGTGAGTGTGTGTACTTTGAACCATGGTT
>LUCM01000705.1:35633-48497 GCA_008360955.1 Fasciolopsis buskii | reverse complement strand
GTGGCAGCCATGAGAGCGCAAGTGACGCCATTTCCAGTTTCACGTGTATTTATGCCCAAAATCGTCCGTTTAAACAATGATCAGGTTCTCCTGATTACCATTTTCTTAATTTCCGAAAAATGCCCAATAACATATTCACTCCATTTCCATAACAGTTCTTTTTTAGCTTCACAGGAGCGACTTCTCAAGGTGGAAGTTTCGTCACTAACATAAATTTGCGCTTCCGGGCGATTGCAAAGCAAACATGAGAGTATAATAAACGAAATGGTCATTTTTACCTTGGCAGCCAGTACATTTTAGGGCTTTGACGTGCTAAAACGACTTTTCGCATTATTCTTGCTAAAATAGCAAAACGTTTCTGCATAGCATTATTTTTTAAAACGTTTCACTCTTTGCTTTGTCAGCTCGTCCGCAGCAAGAATTTAGCGGCCTGACCTTACCTGTTATCGCGGCATGGACAGTTTTTCACACAACGTGTTCCCGCGGGCGGACAAATGGCGTTCCATGATTTGAATGACCAGTGGGGCGTGCAAGCCGTCAATACCGTAGGGAAGGATCAAAACCCAATCACGGGGCCGACTGATCTTCGTAACTAGACCTACTCCGAACCGCTAAATAAAACTCGCTAGCAAGTTCAAGATTTACAATATGTTGTATATAGATCATAAACTCATGAAGGAAAATCATTAACTACGGCCTATAAATGCAGTTATTTATCAATATTTCCAAGAATTACTAACTGCGTTGCTTAACGCGTAATCAACAATTTACTTTGTGGAGAAAAACCGAAATCGGAAATGCTCACTTGAAGGCTCACTAATAAATCTGCTAAAAACCCCATGGTAAAGTGCCACTTTAAAAAACCGACCCCCGGCGGAGTATGTTGGAAGAGCTTCTGTGTCCGTTGCGCTGTTTTCAAAATCAGGGTCTCCTAGAATGAGAGGCGTAAGACCACCGGGATCGAACCTTTGCTGTGTTTTTATCGAAAAGTGGGACATTGCTAACGAAAAATAAACCATTATGGAACAGGCCAGTGGGCTTCGCAACAATTTATACTCAGTTATAACCCATGTAGAAGAGTGCACACGCTTTCTGTCCAGTGTAGCAAGACAGGGACACTGGTGTTTTTATTTAGCAAAATCAACATTCCCTTTCGGAGTAAATTGTTATGCTTTTCCGTGAACCCCCCGAGATGGAAGCACGAAGAAATAAGACCGCTTTTATAGCTCTAGGCAGAACGTCCATGGCACCGAAAACTTGCCTGTTCATTACTGTGTCGTGGTGAATCGTCAGATGTTGAACATTGTTCGCTGCGCCGTTGAGCTTGATGAATAGATTTGTGGCCAAGTTTAATGGTGAATATTTTTGGCTGGTTTTGACGTTTACACCTTCGGAATGCATTTTGTCACTGCATGTTTCTCTCGAATATCACGGAGTATTGAACAGCTCCGCCATTCCGGTTAAAACGTTGCAAATGTCTTGAATTCCAGGTCTCAGAGCCGCAAGCTTTAAAAACAACGACACCGGTAAAAAGCTGCTTTTAAACACTGTGCGGATGTTACCTTTTTTGCTAATCTGATTTGCGCTTTTACAGCTGCACATCTTTCATTACAGATTGCTTATGTTATCCATTACATGATATCTGACATGAATAACTGGAATCAATAGATCAGGGGGGAAAACGTGTGAATGTCATGCAGTTTGCCGTGTGTGGGAAGGCCTCCATTTGAGAGCAATTGTTTCGTTGCTCTTTTTTGGATGATTTGCGTTCCACCGTCTTAGAAGCTAGGCAGAGTCGTGTGATGTGTTCCGTGGAATGGAATCACATTCGAAACTTTTTCACCGTTTCCGAAGCAGGACTTACCCGGCAGCCCCGGTCCTTCAACAGTCAATTCTGCTGTCTCTTATTAGTAAGGGTTAACAGTTTTGCTATAAGTTTAGCCCCAGGAAGGCAATTTCTGAAAGTACTGACCATCAGGGAAAACGAGCCAGTCTTTTGTGAGTAAACTAGCGTAATGTTTTAGTAGTTCCAGTTCGCCATTTTCGGTGCACCTCGTGTTCAGGCAAACTTGCAGATTCATTGAAAAAATATGTTTGGTATATCTTTGTGCGTTTCCGCCCAGCGAGTGTACGATGGTCAGGCATTCTGAAAGTTATAAGTATCCATTCGCTGAAAATCTGCTGTGACCAGAGGACGTCGCTCCGAAAGCCAGTCACATTTCCGTCAGTTCCATTGGGGAAGGCAACGTATATGCGTGTGGTAATTAAAGCTTCTGTTTCAGACAATGTTTTTACGTAAGTAGATTACTTCAAAGCATGCTGTCGGCTGTCAACGATATGTGCGTTATTGTTAAGTCTGTAAGCGTGGGACTCGATATATATTATCGAGTGAAAGGGCTGACAGCACAGTGCCAACCTAGGTGCGCAAACACCAAAGGAGATTTGACGCTAGTAGGAAACGTCCTTACGAATATAAAAAATTACATCGCAGCAGTCAACACTACAAATTGAATGCCCTAAAACGCTGCCCATGCATCATGGTGAGGCTGATCTCTCTTGGTCGATAACCGTATTATCCGCAGATTTTGCGGCATAAAGGGCGAACTTCAGCCTGAGAGCTTCCCCTCTAATTCGACGTCTGACAATGGCAAAAGATAGAACCTTCCCCTATATTTAGATTACTATGCAATTATGTATCTCCGGATCCAACCACTGTGCGCAGATATATTTGTTCTGACATCATTTTAGGGCATACCACACAGTTGCAAGTTTGCTGTATGCATGGCTCAGACAAAAACGCTTAAAAACTCTCCACACAACTGTGAGTCCATACATCATCACTCACTTGCAGCCGTGAGTGCGAGAAAAACAATGTCACAAATCCTAATGATGTTAGACACAGTTAATTTAATTTAGTGTTCCATTTATTCTAATTAAAGTTTACACTACCTGCCGTTGCACGAAATATAGGCGTTAACCAAATAGTCAGAAAATTTTTGGAAATTTTTCTCTGGAAATCCATCTCCCAACAGTACAGACCAAATATTCAGCAGAAACTCTCTGTATTTCCTCACCTCCTGGTTATGGGCAATATCAGAATTTTGGCACGTCTTGAGGAATTTACACGCAATGTGTTTACGAGTGGCCTTGATGTGATCATTTATGGTAGTGGTCATCGGCATCCAAATCGGAGGTAAATCTGCAAAATTCTGCGGTAATAATAATACTTTATTTCCCGTAAGTTCTCAAGGCATTTTCAGGGTGTACGATCATAACGGGCCACGACAGCAGTTCGAAAGAAAAAAGCCGCTAAAATACAAGGGTTGGAGGGCCCACAAAATAAATAATTAATGTGTTGGGTCAAATTTGGATGATAAGAGAACAAATGGTAACGAGTATTCGCGCGAAAAATTTGAGTTCGACGGGGACTTCTTGCCAGTATCGCTACGTCATCTTTGTTTTGCATCTCATAGTTGGCCATGTGCATGCACCAGACTAGGATGGGCACAAACGGCATGAGTAGATCACTGTGTGGCGAGTATTCTGACTGATGGAAATAATCATGACAGAGTGAACAACGTGCGGGAAGAAAAAATGCAGGGGAATTTAAAGACAAGTTCAGATGGAATATATAGTCTTGCGGATAGCATATTGAACAGACACTCAGAGCATAGAAGCCAAAAATTATTAGAGCACTTGGTATTAGCACGTTGGGACGGAGGCACTAGATAGAAACTGAATAATCGCGTGGGTGTATTAGATTCCCAAGATTTGCCATGGGCAGTTTTGATTTCTCAAGTTCCAGTTCGTTGCAGTGGTGGAGGTTGAGTTGGAACTGGAAGAGGAATCTGCCGACTAGCTGGTGAAGAGCCGTACACATTTGAGGCAATAGCAGGTGCAAGTTTTTTGGGGACATTTGCCAGAAGCAGCAGTCTTTCGCCAAAATGGCAGACCACAATAAGATATCATGATGGAAGGTAAGCCTCAGCTATTGAGGGAAGAATAGTGCAAATTGTGCGGAGCGTCAGCTCATATCAGATACCAAAGAAAAATTTCAAAGTAAGACCGTTTTGTATAGTTCGGGCCAGAATAAATTTTGAAGGTAGCAAGAAGAATCCAAAAGCTGCGTTACACCGGGTATCGCAGTGATTTGTCTACCCCGTATTTTTAATTAACTGGGATGTTTTTGTGCTCCTGATAACACTTTCAGAGCCTTCTTCTGGTCAGCTAAATTTGCCAAATTTTGCCGGACACCTTAGCCGTACCAGATCGCGGCGTAACAATTCTGCTGGTGCTGTGCCCAATATTTAACTGTGGTACTCATAACTGCGACACGGCGTTATAACAAACCGTCAGCGTTATCAGTCTATTTATATATTTCCCGTCAAATAGTCCCGTCATCTATCAAAACTGCTCTCTCGCCCAAAATTAACGCGGCACAGGGTGCTCGATATTTTTGCCGTTATGCTGCAAATCCGTAGTTGTCGACCATCCTTCCCAGCGGCCGTGTGAGTAAACTTGGTTTTGTTTTCTGTTAATTAAGTATGGCTTAAAAACGTTTTTAACAAGCGTGGACACCTTCCCCACAAAGATTATTGGAATGTTATTTTGTGGGACTGTAATTGGACTAACCCTCGAATGCCAAAATACTGTTATCGTTACAGTTTCAATTTAGGTGTCGCCTCGTTAGGTCGATCGAAGACTCCTCGCTCAGTTTTTCCTACAAGATTTGACACAACTACTGGCATCCCTAGATTCATCCTTAACCACACAGTTATACAGCTATAAAAATCAAACCGCATTTTCGAAATGCGATCTCCAGACCCAAACTTACCGAGATCATAGCTGCTAGACGCACCGCATCCACAGGCCCGCAATCTATCCGCACTGTTATTGTCATAGATGTGTTCCTGGAAACTGATAATAAGGTAAAAAAATGGAGCAAATAATTCACGGGATAAACAATAAATTTTTACTGGTAGAACCAGTGATCAAAAGGCTACTTCCTCTCATCTACATAAACAAAGTATCCGAAAACCGACTACGCGAAAATCTTGCTAGTGTCTGTCGAGCTATCGAGTCAGCATCCTCAGAAATGAAGCAGCAAAACGTAAGATCGACTACTGCTGTTGGCTTTCATGCTCCTGAACTTATTCCACTAAACTAGTTTAAAGTACTTTCCTCTCTGACTGCCACATTTTTTGACTACGCAAACGAATGTTAAGCAGTCCATGCCCAGTACTGTTTCAGTTCTTTAGTTCTGCTGCTGCAGAGCAGTTTTTGAGGAGCCAATCAACGATAGCCGCATATACCCCCTTCAAGTCCACCAGAATTGCTTTGATGAAAACCCGAATTCAGAGGGAAGCCCTCAGACTGCACAACAGTGAGAACCACGAAGCGGTTCCACCGAAGATTCCCCTAAGCCGCCAGGCAAGGCGAACAGTTTAGTATCCAGACCGGTCTTTGTGACCCTACATAAGCCACAGGCAGGCATCAAATTAGGCAGCGCATCACCATCTCCTTTGCCAAGAACCTCGCAAAGACGTCCGCATAAAGGCTGGGCGCGAGTATCTGAGCTTATGAATCAAAGATAGATATGCCTTTGCCAAGACTTTTGAGGCTGATTTCCAGTCGCGCACTGCGAGCCAATCGCCGACGAAAAATTTGGCTTGGAAGAAATGGTGGACGTTGTCATATGACCGGGTTCCTAAAAGATCAGGAGAGTTATACGGTGAAGATGAAGGTCAATATGGATGTAACAACGGAGTGGAGATGAGTGAAAACCACACTGGATATCACATGAGGTGGGGGGAGAGCGGTAATTAACAACCTGGAAATAATCTCCATTGCGGAGTCCTGGTCTAACAAGAACACACCCAATAATGTGACTTCCCTTGTGGGATATCAATCCTTTAGACATATTAGAAACGACCACCATGGGGATAGTTACCTTGTCTACGTAAGGCAGGGCCCATCAGTCTCTGCTCTAACGCATCCTGCACTTGAACTGCTCGAACAATCGGTATGGCTCAATATAAAAGGTTTCGTCCCACAGTAGCCATACTACCTGCATTTGTCGCCCTCCATCTCTTAATGAAATCGGGCTCCCCTTTTAGAAGGTGGATTTGTCCACCGTGCTTCCCTAGCATTCACATCCAGAATCATTGCCGGAGACTTCAATCTCCACGGCGCAACCTGTCCCATGATCACCGCACCAACAAATCTGACATCGTTTGTTACCCACGTACATCATGGGGGTTGGGTAGCGCAAGTAACGTCACCCACCAGAAATAATGATATATGATACCTCATCCTTACATTTAGTGATTATCACGCCTCGGTTTAGGTTGGGAGTAAATTTCCATGAAGCGACCACAGGGTGGTTCATGGTTGATTCCGTGTCCATGCTTCTCTCCTCAGTCATCCTATCGGTACAGCCCGCCCACCTCATCTTAACTGGCGGCTTGTACCCTTTCCAGTACGTCAAACTGACTGGGGAAGTCTTTTTCTAGCCATTGACCCACAGAGGTAAGCAGATGGATTCTATCGCAACATGGCCAGTTGCATTTCGAAACTGGAGGTCAACGAACGAACAGCCCTCCAGAAACAAAACTTCAAAACTTGCATACATGAAAGCAAAATATATTAAGTTGAGATGCAACTTTCACTGACACGATGTTTCCAAGTTCATTCGTTCGCAATGCCCACCTGACAATTTGTCTCGCTCAAGTGAATTCCTCCCTCGGGAAGAAGAAGCTGGGGTGTTAAGGCATCAAAATCACCCCATGCACCTTCAAAACTATAGAAGGTAAAATGCCGCGATAGTGAGCCTTCGGTGATCTTTAAAATTCTGCGATTAATAAATCTCTGACAGATCCAAAAGACTTGGCTGAGAAGTTAAGTGATTATTTCGCCTCCTCCAAGGCCTCAGCTACACTAACTGACCAACGCCAACTACAGAATAGGAATAACACTGCCTTATCTACCGTGTCCTTAGACGTTGCTACTGTTGCACGACACTTAGCCAGTTTTCGAACCAGATACTCACCAAGGCCCAGGTGGAACCCTCCAACAGCTGTTGTTAGTTGGGACCCCGACTTATCCTCGCTACTGCTCTTCACATGATCAATTAACTTTGGTGCGTTTCCTGTCAACTGTGGAGGCAATCTGTAATAACCCCCGTCGTAAGAATGGATCTTGGCATGATTTGTCCAACTGTTTTCCAATTTTATGCCCACCTGTTATCTTCAGCTTTATGAAAACGGTGGTTAACAGTTCCATCGTGGAGTGACTCAGTCTCCAGCCTGCTTATCCCCAAACGGCACGAAGTTTTACAGGTCCTTTCATGCTCAACCCGTCATTTTGACTTCCTTAAGCTTCTAATCAAACCAGCAAATCGGAGTGTGGCTTTTACAGTCATCCACCTCAATATGGCTGGGGAATCTGAAGATGCCCCTCACCAGCACCCATTATCCAAGCTAAGCTCTTCTGGCATCAACGATTCTCTTATGTCTTTTCTCTCATTTTACCTAACCCAAAGATCAGAGGTGGTCTCCACTGACAGCCTTACATTAAATCCCAGATCTGTAACTAGCGGCTTAAAAAAGGGAAGCGCACTTGTTCCCCTGCTATTTGTCAGGTGCATTATTGGTGCACTAAATTCAATATCCCGCGGTGTCCCTTTTTGTTTGCTGATGACGCACGGATAGTTTACTCTCATAAGCCCAATGAATTTAGTGCAGAGTTTAGAGACATTTGCGTTGATTTGACTATTTTAGGCGACTGACGTACCTCCTGGATGACGAGCTTTTATACGTACAAGAGCGAAGTGCACACATACAAGTGTACAATATCTGAAGATTCAATTTTGCCACGCGGATCTCCTATTGCGTTTAGACCAAAAATTCCTGACTTTGGTCTCAACTACCCCGCCTCTCTAAATTTCTCATAGAGCGTACGATTTCAGTCGGCTAAAGTAAAGCGCCATGCAGGTGTGAGTTTTCGCATAATGAAACTATCCAGCAGCATCCCCGGCATTCATAAAACACGTCCTTGCACTCTTTGATTGTGGCAATTTGATTTTCTCCAGCATCACAATGTAGGATAGGATTTTCATTGAACGTATTTAGAGAAGCTCCATCAAGCAGGTAATGGGTTGGACGACGACCCTGAGTTACAAGGAACCCTATTCAGCCTTCAAAAATGGGCCACTTTGGCTAGAGCGACTGAACATTAACCTGGCTTTTCCACGTAACCTGGTGAAAAGGCTTTCTTTCTCCGCCGACCCAAATATATTCACGTCTGCCAGCCCCTACCCTCCCCGTCACAAGTCTCTAACCACTTATACAGAAGTCGCCAAATCCCCTTTAAGGTGGCCTTTCATTCTTGTTGCTTATGCCAAGCTTTCGGTGGAAATTCCCATTAGCCTTCGGTACATGCAGAATCACTCCAGCACTTACCTCAGCTTCATCCAAGTCCTTGCACTGACAAACGCCCGTGCCTCCGGAGGGCATGCGTTTTGGTAGGCCGTCGCGCTGAATTTTTTGTCCACCCCACAAACAGCATGATTAATTTTCGAACTGGTATCAGCAGATATGGTAAAACATGGCATTGGACATAGGTCGGAGATTTCTGCCTCATATGAGTTAACTCCCTGTTCCGTTTATTTCTCCCCTACCGTCCCCAGCCAGTCACACTTCCTTCTTTCGTAGAAGCAATGCAATTTCCTTGTCCTAAAAACTTCCAATAATTCAGTAATAGCCTTCTTTATTTTGCTGCGCTCCGTCTTATAACATTTATCCTGCCCCGTTTGCATTTGCACCTCCCAGTCTTATGACCATACAGCAATGACGAACCGTTAATTTCCTTATAAGTTACTCGCCAAGCCTATCTAACTGACTCTCTATGAGTCGCGAAACGCGAACAGGCTCTGTATTGGCTTCGTTCACACCCCCGGCTAGTCCTTCACAACACTTGTTGTGCCCCTCCGTGTTATTGCTCATCCTGACTTTCCTTTTCCACAGGCCTGTTCAGCAAAACCCCTGTTGCAACGGCAATAAGGCCATAGGTTACGAACATGGGGCAAACAGACCACCCCCTGCAGTTGCGAAAATATTGCTGAGGCGCAGAAAATTTTGATCGGGCGGAGGAGCTATGGAAAGCACTCTTATGGGCTGAACCACTCCTCTGTTAGGAGAAAATAAACAAAAAACTATGACCGGGCTGTGAAGGAAATGGATTTATTGCCCATCAGCCTAGTCCCGATCCCAAGAAAGGGGAAGCCCCACAATGCTTGTGTTCGATTGATTTGCCACAGGTTCTTATGCTGTACACTAAGTGGGTTGTTAGCGCACAAGGCTCTCCACATGTAACTATGTTCTCGTCCATCTGTGCTTCCATTGGACCTCCTCTGTCTTTCATATGCACGCCGAGAGCACGTGCTCTGGGCCCTTACAAAAGCCGTCATAGAATCACATTCAAATTCTTTAACGGTCTTTTTGGTAATTTTTTCTCCGTATTTCCTGGATGCACGTACAATATCACAAAGCTAAAATGAAAGATTCCAGTGTTCTCTCATTATCGATTATTTTAGAATTAGCCGACAGCAAATCCTCCGATTTAGTTCTTGACCCATTTTTCATTCGTAAATTATACCAGCGGCAGCCCCAGTCCAACCTCCGCCGTACCGCTTTGCTGCACTGACGGCGAACCAATCTCCCCGCCTTTTTTCTTGTGGTTAATCTCCAAGTGAGGGGTTTATTTTCATTTTTCCTTTCAGTTTCCCCGACGCCCTAATCTTTCAGATTTCTCTCACCACACTACCCTTCGTACTCTCTAGGGCCAAAGAGGTCACCATAACTCTCGACCCGATCGCACTCACCAGGTTATCTGAGGCTCTATCTATAACCCATCTCCTTTTTTCTATTTAGAATCTGCCTTCCACAGCACCCTATCTGAGGGCGCAACAGAACCTCTTGCATTTGTGTAATATGGACGAACCACCATGCTCAACGCTGCTCAACTCGAAGATGCATCAATAACACTGATAAGTCTCTCCCGTTTTCCGACCTATCTCAATAACTTACGCTCTCTTTATTTACCTATTTACATTTTCTTTGCCACCCACCATAGCCCCTCAGTTGGAATGCCTTTCATACTGCCACATCCCTCATTATTTCAGACTGTCTAGACGCGCTGCAAACAGCGTTCAGTTCGATCAAAACGATCGGCACTTCGGACCTTGCGAAAACAGATCGGTGACGCTAATCAGAGGGATTCACCAGTGGCAAATTGCGATCCCTTTTACAAGTCCCCTCTGAACTAGAGGCCGTGGGCACACAAGTGTTCATCACTATATAGCTTGACCTGACTGCGGCTGACACGCCCATCAAATTAACGGTGGACATTTGCGAACTAACCCGCATACAAACCATTTCATCTAGCGATCGTTGTACCTCAGGATGCCTGTCCCAATTACCCCTTGGGATATTACGTTAAATGTGACTACTAACAGTCGGATCCTCCAATGAAAAGAGCCGAACCAATCTAACCTCATTTCACATTGCTATTTGGTATTTCATTTATAGTATTGCGCGCTTCACTTTATTTTCCTTCTCTCATATGGTGACGCTTTCTCTGGCAGCGCCCCTAAACAATGGTTTACCATTATGTACGCCATTTTTCTGCTCTGCGCCATATTTCAAACGGATGTTGTATATTTCCTTGGTTGCAGAAGCCGCCGGACAATTTATGACTTTTGCTTCGGTCTCCAATTTGAGGTTACTCGTTAATTATTCATTCCGTTTATTCTCCAATCTTTTTATTCAGGTTTGAAAATTTTTCATCTGTCGCTCATGATTTACTGACTTTATTTGTTACAGAATAGCTTCCGTGAACATTGCGTAAATGTGATAGATTTTGAAAACTTCGGCCATATTTTTACATCCACCACTGTCCTCCAACCGAATTTCGCTCCTGAGATGTGCTATCGGTGCGTCTAAACGCAGAGCAATGTGCTAAGCAGTACTCGTGTTACCTTGTTCGGAATCAAGTGTAAAATTATCTCATCCTTATTTTGACCCATTTTTGAGCTGCGCTACTTAATGGGTTATGCTATACCACTGTAATGTCCGATCATGCAACCAAGAATGTCCCTCAGAGATCTCCAGAAATATACCATAGTGTTATTGTTAGTAGTAGTAGAAGACCGCACACGCAAACGTTGGGACAAAGGGCCGCTTACTGCAACAGCGGGTGGGGCTGACCGAATTCTAGCAAACCAACCAGAAACAAACCGTTTGGAGGTTAACGCGGGAGGCGTCATCTGCCAGCCTAGCCGCATCCGCGCACGGCTGCAGTCCAGCTGTCTGCCTGGTGTGCCCCGGCCGAAGCGCCGGATGTGATCGCACCCGAATCATTCTTATAATGGCAGTATACATGAGAGTTGAAGTATGGAGTGTGCATGCGGTAGAGGAAGAGCAAAGCAGATATCAGATCCCAGGAGTGGAGACAGCAGTATCCAGGGATTGAAGTAATTATTTAGGTCCAAGCAGAACTGAACGGTTTCAAAAGAAGAGGAAAAAGTAGCAGTTTAGACTTTCTGCCATCTGGGGATTATGATGCAATCAGTCGAGAGAGAGGGTCTCAGAAAAGAAAAGTTGAAGTATGTTCATTGCGGCCGGTGCTGTTAGAAGATCCGGTTGTTCGGCGGTATATATACAAGTAAATAGACCGATCTAGCATTTAGACTGTCCATACTCCTGATGAAAAGGAAAAGGGCCAATCCTTAGGAGACAGTTGGTGAGTAACGGCGGTAGACATCAACACAGTTTGATCTATGAGAGGGAAGCGCGCTAGGGAAATCCTGGTTTGTGGAGTAGAATGTGAAACTAAGTAGGTGGAAGCTTAGAAACGGTGGAGAACAGGATGCATATTAAATGGAATCTGTCAATGGGATTTCAACTTGCGGTTGGTCAAGTATTCCGTGACGGCATCGTGATGGTTTTATGCGCGTAGGGCAAGTGCGTTCAATAAAACTGAGAAGTCGGGAGTGTGCCGTGTGAATGATGGCCATACCTTCGCGGGTGGTGATATGAGTAATGAGATATATTTCTTTTTCACGAAGAAAAAAACCTGGGCCATCGATGAGTTTTTGAAATCCCAATTCACTTTCCTACACTCCATGCTCAGGTGAGGTGGGCGATACGAGTGAACGAGAAAGGGTGAGCCAAGTGGCCCGCATAATTGATTTTTTAATGGGACCGATGATGATGACAAAATGCGCAAATGTTATGGAAGATTTTTCATAATGACCAATACTTAATAATAAATAATTTGGCTCTGTCAGATGTATTAGGTCCCGGAAAGTGAGAACGAACTCTAGATCTTGAAGATTATAGGACAGGGTTCCTAACACGGGGTGTAGAGAGGAAGCTGTCAAAACGATAAATTTATTGAAAGGCCACGGGCTTGCTCTTGTGGGTCGAAACCAAAAAAGACTTAACTGCAGCAACTCTCACTCCCATATATGTCAGGTTTGTGGAGGTGCCCGTCAATTGGACGTCTTCCATTGACACTCGGTCATACAGTCTCACGTGCGAGCAGACTAGACAGCAATAATCCACAATGGGTCAAAAGTAAGAATTAAAGGGTGTAGTTTCAGCTTCGAATTTGTGTGAAGCTTCCCATCAATTCATTTGTCGTCGCACCTTGTGTGACAGCATGCTCCGAAAATTTTAAGGTGCAAGAAAAATTTTGCTTTGAGTGGCAAACTCCACTGGTAATGGAAATGATTTGGTCGCCAATTTCCTTTGGAGTTTAGTGCACTTGTAGTCCATGATGTTGCTATCCCAGTGGCGCTTTTAA
>LUCM01000705.1:23691-34865 GCA_008360955.1 Fasciolopsis buskii | reverse complement strand
TAATTCTGCGTTTAATCAATTTTGGCAATGCTGCGTTTGGTTTAGGCTTGTCTACAGCAAGCAGCTCCCAATTTTGTATTTCTGGTCATTCATCTATGCAGATAGGAGTATGCGTTGTCAGCTACCGTCTGCACTTCTAACGTGAGGAAAGATGATTCCCAGTTGGAGTTTCGAAATAGAGTGGTTAAACCGTTCCAGTCAGCTCAACAAAACGGCCTCGAGTTTAGTGGCGGGCATCCATTCGGGAGGGGCAATGCGAATAAACAGCTAACGAGCAGATGATCACTTTGATGTAAGTCAGCCTCAGCAGACGTTTGGGTGTGTTTCCAGACTATCGTAAATATTAAGTCAGGAACACTGCAGTTCGTTGTTGGATCAGTTGCGTAGTGGGTCTAACCGCCCCAGTGAATATTTGCAAGGAAAGGGAGAAAATAACTTGAAGCTAAAATCTTAGGCCAGCAAACCCCGATGCATTAGAGCCTCCAGCGACCAGCGTGGGACTTGGTAGGCCAGAAGAAGCGTTCTCCAGTACAATTATCAGTATAAACCATTCTGTCGCGAACCAGGGGGCGGCAGACAGGCCTAACCAGAAGGATCTTGCAAAATCTAGATTGGTTGAAAACTCACCATCTCTTCTGGTCGTATCTCCCGCGATTCCAAACTCTTCATGCTCAACTTACCCGTAATGACGCTGACCTTGGCCACTGTCTATCTTCAGTTAGATGTATTTAATCTTCGTTGTTTGGTCTCCGTTCTCTATATCTGAGCTTCTTTACGAAAATTTGTTGCAGTCTAGGATCACTTGACCTGCGGAGGCTTGTTTTGTTGCAGCCCATTTTGGCTTCATCACTCGCATTTGTCGGCTGTAAGCGTTTAGTTTGTTTACATTGATTTTTGGCTACCAGGATCAAGAAAATGTTATTGAACCTGATCAAGTGTGCAGAATCTGTTGCATTTGTTTCAACCACGGGACAGGTACATTCAATTTATTCTCTTTCATTTAGCTTTTGTTTTACGCAGACGTTTGCTTTATTTTTGATTACCGTTTGGCTGGCTAGTGACTGAGGCTTACAGACAAGGGTGTGGTTGTTGTTGTTGACTGCCAACTGCGGTCACCGTTTGCGCGTTGCTCACGCACGCTCGCACACTCGCATACTCAGCCTTCTTGCGCTTCCGAATGTCTTTTCCTTGTACCGGTCAAGCCGCCGAACCACTTTATTTTATATTGTTTGTGATTGCTTAATCTTCCATTTGCTATTGGGTTGTGGCTTTTCGTTTTGAATACAGTTTATTCATCCAAAAAATTTAGCGCTGTTTTGTTCGTCAATATGATCAAGGAACGTCATTCTCAAAGATGATTGTAGGCCCTTAAAAAGTTGAAATAGCACGATGAAATGCGACTTATATCTGAATATTTTTACTGTTATGGAACTCACAATGAATGCTGCGGAGAAGCTTGAAGAAAGCAGTTAGCAATACTAAGCCACAAATGCATGGTTTGCAGCCATCAGATTTTGATTAATAAATGTTAGTTTCTATAGTTTGATCAGTGCACCTTTTGTGGTAGCAGTGTTGCTAGTCAAATTGATTTCTACGATTTGGATTCCAGGATTATAACCAACGATGAATCTTACTCACGAAAACAGGAGAGGCATCACAGAGACAATCCGCCTGTGGACAGAACTGAAAGCTTTTTATGGGGTTCTGATCGCTGAGCCTGGTGTTTAAGTTGCAGTCAGTTTGTCACCAGCCGAGGCAAAAGCCAGCAGCCTGAACTAGGACCAAAACAGGCTTTCAAACTCATGATTGAGAGCTTCACGGTCTATATGCACATATTTGGGCAACTAAGTCTAAGAGGCCACAATGCGTAGCCATCATCAGACAACCCAGAAAATGTGGTTCAATGTCTAGTGTTAGTTCACCAAACAAATCGGTCGACCCCAGAGCCTCATATCTATGAAGATGAGGACTGCAGACGCGATTCTCTGGTCACCCGGTTTCCATCCTAAAACCCCAAGTGCTGCGCAATTTCCTACACACGGGAAAGCATTTGGTCTGACTCGTATTAACCCGCAACTTTTCACGCATACCGAGAGACGTCCTTCAGCCCCGCTACGTCTAATCCTTTCACCTTCCCAATCGGTGCCACCTTACACAGGGTGGAGTGAAATTTAACGCCAACCTAATAGCTGCATGAACTATACGTCAAACACTGGCATTCTTTGCCCGCCGGTATCTTCCTTATACATAAACAAGTCTCATATTACAAAAATTCTGACGTTTCTATCAAATCCCTCCCCCCAAAACTACCTTCCTTGTAACTGTCCCATCCTGCTTTCCCATATAGCTTAACGTAGCCCACACGGCCACTTTGGCCCTGTTATCTTTTCTTCAGCCGCCAAACCCATTGACGTTGGCTCCTCCATTGGCCAACCCTAAATTAGTACTGTCACCGACGCCCATGGTGGCAACTTTTTCTATGAATGAATTTAATCATTTCGGACAACACTGCCCCGGTCCAAAAATGAACCACCTACCAGATGTCCTGCCCAACTCATTTGACGGATCATATATCGCTCACATCTAGTCGTTCTTTACTGATGTGCCATCATTCCGCCTCTGCCCAAGGCCATCTCACTCCAACGGTGCAGCACCTTACCAACCAGCAGAGGTCAAAATAAGTAGCAGAAAAATTCCAAAAGATTGAGAGGAGGTGAAAATGCTGATTCCCCCAAGGATTCTCAGTCAACTAGAAATCAAACTCCATCCACCATGACGTCCACCAGTAGCAAAGTCTAGCTCGAGCAACTTTCATTACTTTAATTGAATGCACGCTCCCTTATAAGGAAAATTAAGTGAGTTTTCATGCTCTCGTTAAGTTACGAATTCGTACTAATCACTGATAACCGGCCCAATGATTAGACTCTGCAGAACGTAATAACTATTCAAGGCTGTAAGTCTTTCTGAAAGGCCGGAAATCCCAGCGCGGAGTTGGTTGCCTATGGACAGTGCCAACTACATTGTGGCAGGATCTCAGGCTGAATACCAGCCAAGATGCAGTTCGGGTTAGGGCTGAGATGGGCAACAAAGAATGTAACGAGTAAACTTTCAAGTCTTGGTCCAGGCGAATTAGATCAGCGGTTCACAGTGGGATTTTCGCAAAAATAGAACTTTCACCTTTCGAATTGCCCCGAAACCTCAAAGCAAAGCGGAACCCACCGTGATGGAAGGCCGAAGAAAGAACAACATTGTCCCGCAAGTTCTGTGATACTAGTAATGAGTTAAAACTGATGACGTAAGCCTCAGTCACTAGCCAGCCAAACGGTAATCAAAAATAAAGCAAACGTCTGCGTAAAACAAAAGCTAAATGAAAGAGAATAAATTGAATGTACCTGTCCCGTGGTTGAAACAAATGCAACAGATTCTGCACACTTGATCAGGTTCAATAACATTTTCTTGATCCTGGTAGCCAAAAATCAATGTAAACAAACTAAACGCTTACAGCCGACAAATGCGAGTGATGAAGCCAAAATGGGCTGCAACAAAACAAGCCTCCGCAGGTCAAGTGATCCTAGACTGCAACAAATTTTCGTAAAGAAGCTCAGATATAGAGAACGGAGACCAAACAACGAAGATTAAATACATCTAACTGAAGATAGACAGTGGCCAAGGTCAGCGTCATTACGGGTAAGTTGAGCATGAAGAGTTTGGAATCGCGGGAGATACGACCAGAAGAGATGGTGAGTTTTCAACCAATCTAGATTTTGCAAGATCCTTCTGGTTAGGCCTGTCTGCCGCCCCCTGGTTCGCGACAGAATGGTTTATACTGATAATTGTACTGGAGAACGCTTCTTCTGGCCTACCAAGTCCCACGCTGGTCGCTGGAGGCTCTAATGCATCGGGGTTTGCTGGCCTAAGATTTTAGCTTCAAGTTACTTTCTCCCTTTCCTTGCAAATATTCACTAGGGCGGTTAGACCCACTACGCAACTGATCCAACAACGAACTGCAGTGTTCCTGACTTAATATTTACGATAGTCTGGAAACACACCCAAACGTCTGCTGAGGCTGACTTACATCAAAGTGATCATCTGCTCGTTAGCTGTTTATTCGCATTGCCCCTCCCGAATGGATGCCCGCCACTAAACTCGAGGCCGTTTTGTTGAGCTGACTGGAACGGTTTAACCACTCTATTTCGAAACTCCAACTGGGAATCATCTTTCCTCACGTTAGAAGTGCAGACGGTAGCTGACAACGCATACTCCTATCTGCATAGATGAATGACCAGAAATACAAAATTGGGAGCTGCTTGCTGTAGACAAGCCTAAACCAAACGCAGCATTGCCAAAATTGATTAAACGCAGAATTACCCCTTCCAGATCTTCACCCACTCAAGTCCCATATGCCCACCACAAAAACATTCATGTAACCAATCCACAAGTGATTGCAGAAGCATTCGGCGATTTCTATGCATCTTCTCTGGTAGATGACAACAATGCTACCACCTCACATCAACCTCGCTAGAATACAGAGTCACATTCATCGATTGAATTTCTTCCGAAGGAATTAGGCTGGCTTTTGGTGAAAACCAAAATTGGCTACCGCTCTGGACCTGACTCACTACTTCTGGCTATCTTCTCTCTTAGTGTGCCTGATATCTCAGTTTTGCTGGCAGAAATCTCCAATGTACCTAATCAATGCCTCACCTTTCCGGCACAGTATAAAACCTCTATCCTTATCCCCGCAAACCAAGGGAGCACACTTTGTGACTCTGCCGATTACCGCCCAATCAGCCGCACCCCTGTATGCTGTAGAATTACGGAGAGCTTCATCGAGGATACCCTTATGTCCTATCTTCTGAAACATGGATTTATTAATACTGGGCATCACGGCCTTCTTCGAACGAAATCCTACGCTACTTGCCATATCGTCTACTTGAATCTCATTACTGAGGCCATGAACAAGGAAAGGTCAGATACAAGAAACTTTTTAGACTTGACGTAGGCTTTTGCACGTCTTCTCACTGCATTTATTTATATATATATATGTATATGTATATGTATATGCATTTTATTCATTGTTTTACCTTTCACGTGTCTTCCGCATAGTTTCAGGTACAGTTTCAAAATTTATATGGGTGTAATTTAGTATATGGTGTAAACCAATTCGTCTGCTCCAACTGCAGCTTGGTGGTGAACATTATTAACGTTTTGGTTTAAATCATATCATTTGTGTGTTTCTTACCTGCGAGGACGTTGGGTTTCTCGTGGTGAACGCCGTTTATTACCCGTAACCTATTCTGTTTTTCTTTTTCAGTCCATGGTGGATGTAAAAACCAACTTAGAACTGAGCCTGAGTGCAGGACTGCGGTATGTGACACCGGTCTTGAATCATGGGTACACCTAGAATGCAATGATTCAGGATGGGCTACACACGGTGACGCTGTTTCATCTTAAAAATGAACGTCACAGATGCCCTAGAAAAAGACTACTGCAGGATATCCAGGTCCACATTTGCGTTATGTTTTTTTGTCTTGGTTGTTCTGGTAACCAAGGTAGCTTAAAGCCAAAATTTCCAAGTAAAGTATCATTCATCGGTATATTTGCTTCATTGTTGAAGAAAAGTGTTTCTCTGCTCGGAAGATCCAACCCAGGTCTATAGGCCAGAGTGCAACATAGCATTCGCATTACTTGTATCAGTTGTTTAATATTCCTGCTGCTAGCAGCTAGTGAATGGGATGAGCAAAGATGTACTCATTCCAATGGGGAAGAAATCTGTGGACTCAACTTTTGAGTACAAAAACAATGCTCTCCATTGATCGCTTTGTCGAAAAAGGAAATTTTAAGACACTTAAGGACAATAACAATACTTTTTGGAATTACTGTTCTCGGTCCTAAATATAGGAGATTTGCCGGATGATTTACATCACGCAAATACCGTTACTCGAAATCATATTAGGTGAAGACGAAATGTCACCAATTAGTGACAACCAGATGATATACAACTCAAAACCTAACCGAAAGTTATATATATGTATATATATATACTTAGATCATAGTCAAACGGCACCTAAATAGAATAGGTTCAAGTAATTTCGGAGATAGCCAAATTCTGTGGGACGCAAATTCTCATAATTTTTGGTGATCGTGTAATCATAAATATTAACAAGTGAGTTAATTTTACCGTTACTGTTCACATCACTAAAAACGAAAACGATCATGCAGTACTAGAGTTCGTTTCTTAAGACTTATTTTAATTTGCTTGCTGATCGATTGCCTTTATGGTAATTTCACGAGGATTGAACTATATCATTTGGGTGGTTAGCCTGGATCAAGACATTTCTAGCTCTCCAATTTAAAGTCACATTTCAGTTAAGTTCCTGAATACAATCTTTAGAAAACCCTTTGCTTGCTCCATGTCCAACTCAGTTATTTTCACACAGACTATTATTTGGAGACAAAACCACCAGTATAACAAGATTACATGACTAGTGGAATATCTGTCTGCGCTAACCTCGTCAAAATATGTTGCACGTATCTCGTTCATTTTCAGCTCCGCTTTCATGCTATGAAAGGTGACTTTTCAGTTTCACCCCGGGCGAAAATTCTTAGCGAATGAATATAACGTCCGGCAAAACATCGTACTACCTACAGTGCCTTTGTACAATTGCTAGAAAAATCTATCACTTGGCCAATTTCTAAAGGATGGGGTTTTGGTAAGCATTCTGCTTCGATCATGGGTAACATAACTGTCTTGAGCATAAGTAGTTTATTTGCCCACTAATCCTCCGAGAATTTCTGAGTGTTTTTATCAAGTTATGTCATCCATACATAGTTCCTGAGTCCACTCCTGAGTCATATGGTGATTCGACTAAGTTATTCATAGGTTATATCAGGTAGACCTTTAGAATGACTGCATGGGATTTTTATGGTGCAAGTGATACGTAGAATTATGCTGGGATAAAACGTCTCCAGGAGCACATGGTCAGTTTTGCCGTTATTTCCCCCGGTTAGCAGGCGTGACCGGTACTTGCTTATCCAAACACGCTAACCGCCGAACGAACTGAGGTACATTCAGTTATGCAGTTGTTTGCTGAGGACAACGTCAACACACCTGCCTGAATAACGACACTAATCGTGAAACCGTGCGACTGAGGTACGTCTGTCTTGCCATCCCTGCGCGTACTACTTGTAAGATTTATTTCTAGCTGTGTTCACAATGTAGTCTGGTTCAACCGAAATTTAGGGCACCCGAACACAGGCACTGGAGTGGCTCTAACTCAAAAACTTTGATGTTCACTCGATGCAGCGAAATCTACACATGCATGAACTCAAGGGAAAATAAAGATAATCGCGGGGAGAGGCTTGTTTCAAAAGATTCTGTACACCCAATTTTCAGCACAACGTCGCATTCTCTGACTGTTCTCCAACATTATTATCTTCCTTCTGTTATCGTATTAAAATATATTCCCCTCGGTGCTTTTATCTGTTGCCATCTGCTGTCTGCAGGCAGAATAGTATGGAAAACGATATAACTTCCATATTAACAAATTCAAAGATTTCAGTGGGATTTCGTACACGTATATACTAATAATCGTGCTTTATGTACCTTGGTTTTCGGAAGCTGCACAAATTAAGAGACCAATGGTTATTGATAGTTTTTTATTTCATTTTTAATCAAACAATGACAATTAGTAGGCTGTCATGCTCACAAGACCACCACGGATTCATATAAATTTGTTGATCCAGTGATACACAAAGTGAGTAATGTCATCAATGTACTGTTAGTACATGTGATGAGGACTGAAAGGCTGAACTTGAATGCAATTGTGATGAAACGAAATCGATGATGTATAATCGTCGATTACCAATACTGTGAAACTTGTAAAGGGTAAAGTATACCTTTTGAAACATCCTTCGATCATAGTCCAATTATTTAGAGACTGGCGGTCATATCCAAGCTACTTTTTCACAGGGATATAATCCGATCATTTTTTCTGTTCAGCTGTTAAACACAGCTAGGTTAAGGGGATTCAGTGGTAATCTTGAAGTGATATAACTGTACAGTGCACCAGAGTACAGTAAAAGATAAGTGCAACGAATTCCTTGCCAACCGCCGTTTTGGAACAGTCGTCATTGGATGAAATTACTGACTGTGAAAGAATTAAGCAGTTATGTCAAGCCGGGAACAGCGAATCCCACGTTGTCAGCACCTGGACTACCGTAAGCCAGCTTCCGACTAAACAGTAACTGGAGCCTCGTGGAGCTGCTTTTGTGTGACAAATGCTCTCAATAAGATCTCAAACAACCAAGTGCATGAATCGCAGCTGTCGTTTATTTACCAAGCCCACAGTTTTTCAGATCATATACAAAAACACTCGTTTAGGAAGGTATTTCCATAAAAGCTGCTGGAATATTTTAATAAATTGAATTGTATGAAACGCAAACTTGTTACTAAAATGAAAAAACAGCATTTTCTCCTTTTAGGTACTCAACAAAAAAATTTGATCCTAAGCATAGCCCGGGAAACATGGTAGCCCCTGGGATTCATCCATCCTGTCTTGGGCTCTCTCGAGGAGTCCCCTAGGTAGTCATTATTCAAAATAGAAAGTGTTTATTCCGAATATAGTCCTTCTCACAAAAAATCGGAAATTCTCTGAGTGTTCCGTGCACTGAGCAACCATGAGTTGGCGAACAAGATCGCTTTCACTGATTCGTACTCATGCCATTACATCACCATATATTCGGAAAAATTTTCTTTAGGAAGGATTGGACTAGTCAGACAAAAATATGGGTGGAGAAGGGATTTGTGGTGTTACATGCGTAAACTGAATACACCAGAACGTGTTGCGTCAAGTGTTTTGTTGTCTAGGGTTTGCATTGGGACGGAGGGTGGGCCAGGGGAGTTGAAGCGCAACCACAAATTGCCTTTGAGAACACAGTGGAGGATTGTGAAGACGGATTGCGACAGTTTCCGCAGTGCTCAAGAGGTGACACTTTGTCAACCTAGATCGTTGACCTCTGACCTTATACAATGTCCGGAAAGCTTGCGTCACATTCATGGAGTCGTTAGTCTGCGCTAGGGGTGAAACGACTGTGCTATTAAGTGACTTCATTTTTCCTGTGCTCAACCATGCAGGATAGTGCTCACAGATGTGCTCAGACAAGCGCCTGGTCGTGCGGCCGATGTACACTGTCCCACAGGAACACGTGAATGAATACATATAAAAAGAGGCTGTAGAATCAGGAACTTTGTCCTTCACCCGTAGTGACACTACGGGACAGAATTTGAACAAGATTCGAAGATTGACTGAGTAAAATTTCCTAATGATAGCGCTAGTCAGTCTTCGTGCTACCTGTGCTGACATGTCACCTTTGAATGGCAGAGATATGTATACTGGCCTTCTCTCAACCGTCGCCGTCCTAGGAACTTCTTTTTCTATATCCAATATCTTATCGATTAACCTACTTAGGAAGCCACTTCCAGAATACTTTTCCGCAGTCCAGCTTCAAGAGTATTTTCTGTGCATATTCTTTCTTTCTGCCTAAGAGACACCAAACTAGGTTCCTCTTCACAATAAGAGGTACAAAGCAGTGAAAATTGATGTACTGCCCATTCCACGTGGCTTTCCTGTGTACTGATCGCCGAATTGAGCCGTCTTCTCGACGACGTAGTTGTACATCTAGGAATGCTATTTCATTGTCCAACTCCATCTCTGCTATGAATTTTACATTTGCTTGAGCCGAGTTTAATTTAATGAACAGCTGGTTAATTCTCGTCGAGCGGTGGATTAAACAGATGTCATCCGCATATAGTTTGTATAAGTAGAGCGCTTTTATTGACGACCTGAGTGACCCAGGTTGCAGCTTTACCATGAAAGTGTCGGCTAGTAATGTACCAAATGGAAACCCCAGTGCTAAGCCGTCCTTCTGGCGGTAAATTTGATTACTGAATTTTAACTGGACGTCGTAGTTACAAAAGAACAATAGTCGTTTCCAGTGTGCTATCCGAAGACTTGTCACTGAGCCACTGTTCTCGATGAAGTCACAGAGGTATTCCATAGTTTCCGTGATCAAAACGTTGGTAAAAAGGGCGGCGACGTCTAAAGAAAACATTCTTCGTCCCTTCATGTTTAGTTCTTTCACGTAATCGATAAGCCCAAATGTCTTTGAGGCTACTTCTGTGTAATGGGTTCTAGTAGCCTAACCAGCCACTTTGTCACAGCGTTATACGGTGAATTGCACATGTCGAGAATGGGCTTCAGAGGAACTCCATTTTCTGTATTTTGGGTAAGCCGTACAATCTCGGAATAGTAGTTCCCGTATGCCGAATTTCCTCGAATGCGTTTGAATCTATGATCAACTTTTGTCTCAGGTGTCTAGGGATTCTGGACAACGAATTTTCAATCCGATGCGTTTTATCATTTCCTTCCGTCATTTTTACAAATTTCGACTTGTCATTCAAAATAGCTTCCATTTTCGCAACATAGTAAGCCTTATCAAGGAGAGCTATGCCTGCACCTTTATCTGGTCTTGATAACATGATGTCTGCATTTTTCTGCAGTTCTCTTAACCGTCTCTTATGTTCTGGCTTTAATAACCCACTCGTTGTATGTCTAGCGCCATGATACTGACAGCAAGTGTTCATCAAAGTGGATTTAACTGCTTGCATTTCCATTTGTGATGACGGGGATAAACTCGACGATTGAGAGAAAAGATTCTCGAATCCAACTTTTAAGTCCATTTGTGCACTCTGGCTGTTTGGGCAACAAAATTTGGGCCCCAAGAATAAAATTTCTAACAACGTCTTGTCTAACTTGAAGTTTGACAAATTGTGAACAAAGGCATCAGTTTTCTGCGGAAACTGACTCGATGGTATTCACTGAGTATTCACTGAAAATGGTTTCCCAATTAGATTAATCGACAAGATGTTGGAGACAGAACAGGAAGTTCCTAGGAGGGCGATGGTGGAGAGAAAGCCAGTATACATATCTCTGCCATTCAAAGGTGACACGCTAGCAGAGATAGCACGACGAAGACTGACTAGTGCTATCAATAAGACATTCTACGCAGTCAAGCTTCGTATCCTGTTCAAATCCCGCCCCGTAGTGTCATTATGGTTGAAAGACAAAGTCCCTGATTCTGCAGCCTCGTTTTGTATCTATTCATTCACATGT
>LUCM01000705.1:0-22115 GCA_008360955.1 Fasciolopsis buskii | reverse complement strand
ATCTGGTCTTGATAACATGATGTCTGCATTTTTCTGCAGTTCTCTTAACCGTCTCTTATGTTCTGGCTTTAATAACCCACTCGTTGTATGTCTAGCGCCATGATATTGATAACAAGCGTTCACCAAAATCGATCTAAATGCTTGCATTTCCATTTGTGATGACGGGGATAAACTCGAAAATTGAGAGAAAAGATTCTCGAATCCAACTTCTAAGTCCATTTGTGCACTCTGGCTGTTTGGGCAACAAAATTTGGGCCCCAGGAATGAAACTTCTAACAATGTCTTTTCTGACTTGAAGTCGGACAAATTGTGAACAAATCGATCAGGGTTCTGCGGAAACTCACTCGATGGTTTTGATCCTTCCAATCGTTCCATCAACACTTGGCGCTTTTGGTTCACCTGTTTTGTTCAATAGATTGACCGTATTCCTCGAAAGATGGTTTTCTTCCTCACTCAATTGGTCGAGCACAGAAGTTGATGTCACAAATGATCGTTCTAATTCCGCGGTGTGATTGCACATGGTATCGCGTTCATTAAGAGCTAGTCTTTGGAGTGACATTTTAATAATGTGCATCCAGTTTCTTCTTAAAAGTGTGGAAAATTAGATTGAGTTATACAGTCATCCAAGAACTGAATATGAGCTCTAGCCAGCGCAAGTTTCGGACAGAACTTGATATATGTATTAATCTCTTTCAGTACGACTCGGCCCTTAGTTTGTTTCAATTCCTTGAATATTCCCACGGGGCACATAAAGAAAACACAAATTGGCGAATAAGCTAGTTCTGTGCATGTTTGAGAAGATATTTCTCCACATGGTGTCCTACAAGACAGTGAGGTATGTTAAAGCAAAGTCGATTTAGGAGCACTTAAACTGCATCTCAGCCTAACTGAGGGACACTAATGTAATAAATCTTGATAAAACCTTTCAGTCCTATAAAGATACTCAAAGGAGACCCCCGAACATCTCCTTGTCCTGCTTGAAACTGACGCACAGTCATCTGCAACGAGAGGTAGCATACAAAATTCTATTATGTAGACTCAGCACCAAAATATAAACGAAAGCATAAATGAATGTTTATATCTAATGATAAATGATCAATAGGGACATATCAGAAAAAATTACTTAGCAATGCACATACTGTAAACTAGACCGAAACTAAACAGCCCCCTAGGGAACAATCCCACATAAAGACTGTTGATAAGAAGACTGCCCAATAGGTCATGTAAGTCTTTAATGTCATAGTTTGACAAAGCCCGCGAGACTTTGTACTCAACTCTGTAATTTTCCGTGAATGTTTTGGCAATCGGTTTTGTCAACTACAGCTGTGGGAAAGCTGGTATCCTTGTAATGCCATGATGCAGAATCCATCATTTCACTTACCAGTCTCTGTCGGTTACGCATCCACGTGCAGTTGCATTTGAAAGTCTAATTGAACTCAAGGTACTTCTTTTCGGTTCGCCGTTTATCAGGGTTAGACTACCGAATTCTCGTTCCGCTTCCGTAAATTGCGGATTTTTGTTGGTTCAACTATGTTCTGTACAATGTCCTGACGACGGCAAGTGTAGGTCAAGTGACGCAGTCCGGTATAGTTTTACTCTCACCTACGAATATGGGCAACCAATCAGAATCCTGACAACTCACTAGCGAGAGAAGCGAACATTCCTCGACGGTCATTGGCCCGATGGTAGTTTGCCAATCGTGTTGCTTTCTAGTTAATAGAAGTACTCTAATTTGATTTCCGGTGGCCGTAGTCTGCTTGGAGTCTTCAACTACTCAGCCTGGGGCGACAGTTATTCTAGTATTGGCTCGTAATTCGTGTTTGTGAGTTAGCACTACTATTTCCAGTAGCATTACTACAGTTGCATGTCAAAGTCCTATTTCTAACCAAATTTTGTACATCACCTGATCTAAAACAACTGTTTTCTGAAGCTTTGGACAACATCTGTTGTCATTCTAACAGTATCTGCTTTTTTCGTATTTTGAAAATGCAAGATAATTTCATTTGGCCTACATCAGCCAACTTGAGTAGCTCTGGAGTCCACGTTCAATCAGAGCATTCTAACACCTTTGTAGTTTTCAAAACGGTCATTACCGTAGTGGATCCGTTGGAACTGTTGCAAGACTCCACGAATTTGTGTTGATTACACACTGACGTTAAATCATAATCGTTTCACTGCACCTACAACACAGAGGAACCCGAAAATTACATCTGTCGCCTTTTGGAGTTCATTGCAATTTCGAAAGCTGACCTAGATGATGACTGTTTACAAATTTCCATAAGCGGAATTCTTATTGCGATGGGAAACAGTAGCATCGCTCAAAGGTTATCCAGATGCAAATTGTTATTTTTAGTTAATGTATTTTGCTTGTAAATATTTAGTCGTCTTTAGAACACACTGAACGCTCTTCCTGGTGTTGAAGCACATCGTGACACCGTTTCACAGACCTGGTAAGTCTGCTGATTATTTTTGTCCTAGTTTTCGTCTGAAATCTTTTATTGTGTACACTACGGCCATTATTCAAAAGCCTGTTCCTTAGGTTTTCCGTGTTTTCGATGTAGTGGTAGTTGCCGAGGTTTCATATCTGGTACTGAACGCATTGGCCTAATTGTTGAAATTTCCTCATCTACAAACTTGGGTACACTTTGGTCGGTTCTCGGCGCGTCACGCTACTACTCTCACATCGTCCCAAATTTCTCTGTTTGATTACTTCATATTCCCACTTGACTTTTAATGCAGTTCACGTTACAAGCAGAGTTAGTATGGTACATTATTTAAATCCAGTCGGATGTCGTTTTCAAGATACTGTACTAAATTTTATGATGGTTCTCCGGGTTACATCAGTTAGTGGATAGAAATACCCACTGGAAATAGGAAATGAATCCGAGCCACTACATTCAGATTACAGACCAAATTCGTATATTCGAGGTGGTGTATCTGCACCGTAGTTCAAATAGTAGCATATGAGAAAGGAGACGAATAACTATTTTATGAACGGACATCATACCCACCACTGCACGAATGAATTTTGGATGTCTGTATTCTGTGACTGGCTACATTGTTAGGCGTTCTGGACGTCTATATATTGGTTTGTTGTATGCATCTAAATCAGAACCAACAGCTGTTGAACCTGGAAAGAGTTCCTTTTAGATTAGTGCCGAATATATGATAGCGAATTTGATCAACGTCCTTGGGTGCACCGGCCCATTGTCAACATCCAAACTTCTTATCGTCAAATTTCTGACTGGTTCGGACACAATCCAAGATGGAGGTAAAATATCCTGTCCACATTGGTCGCTTAAATCCGCGAATTCGAGATACCAAAGACTTTACCCGACTGAATTGGGCTTGCTTACAATGTGAAACTAGTTGCATTTTGGGTTTAAATTAAAAAATATTAACCCCTTGTTCAATATCTTGGATTGTTAATGGGTGAGCAGTCTCATGGCATAGTCTCCGAAGAAATATCCTTGCTAATGTGCAGGAATTTGGATCTCTGGATGCAGCCAGCAGGTGATGACATGCTACTCCCTTGAGCCAGAATGTGATGTTTTAAGCAGTGAAAGGGCTTCCATTAGCAATAACCAAAGCCTGAAGAATATCACCACAATTGAAAGCTTGTCACAAAGCATTAATAGTGAATCCAGCCTCAGCGAAGATTATGAGGCAAGCATCAGGTCAATGCGAATATGAATCACCGGCAACCGGATCCCAGTGTTAACTCAAAAATGCCCATAGTAGTTTCCGTGTATTCTCTCCAGAACTTCATATGGCAGATCAAGGAGTGCATTTGGGAGACTGAAAATATGTTCCGTTTGCACAACTGCCATAACGTTTGGTGAATCAATCAACATCATAAGCATTCCCGAGACCACTAGCAGGTAAGGAATGAGAGGGGTTACATTTTGTCAGTGCTCAAATAGATGGGATGCAAACCAAATAAAATCGATCGTTGAAACGTTGGTAGAACTACGATACGACAATTGAACATATAATTCCATGTGGTTTAAGAGCCAGCTCTTTTTTGAATAGAACTCGGAAGAATGTCCTCTGGTACTTGCATCCCACCTACGTTTGATGGTTAATAAAATAGGTCCAAATTGTCGAAGTGATTCACGACTATTTAACAGAGGCTGGACAAGAACGCAGTCAGAATCACAACTGCCCCCACGACTGGGCGCATTCGAATAAATAAACTGCGGAGTTTTCTTGGCACTACGATGTTCAATATCACAGTCCTACACTGAATGTGACATTTACCAACGCTACATCATCGTTGCAGTTATTTGTGTAGTGAGTTTGCTTGTGATAGATGCATGGCAATGCTTAATGGTTAGAAACTGAAGTTAACCCGAGACCAAGTAGGTGGTTGTAAGGTCAATGGGCCGACAAATAAACTAAAACTTCAATCTATTTTTGAGAAATAGTAAGAATACGTGGAAGACACGCAGTTGGATTTCCATCCTGGCACTGCGCCATACCATCATAAAAGATTAATTTTCCGAGTGAAAGAATAAACCTAAGAAAGTTTTGTTTTTGTAATACTCTAGTAAAACATGTGACGTGTTCACGGATGGTGGACCAACGAAAACACCAGCTATTAACGGATGAAATATGAGTCCCAAGATTTGGGCGAAATTGGGAATAAATCGTGGTTTCATGAAATAATTCACCATGTGATATCATCGTTCAACTGACCATTAAGAAACCGTGATTTATATTGGAGGGACCCAAGTGATGATTTTAATTCACTGAATTTCATTGGTCTATGCATAGCTAGCAGGGAAGATAAATGCCATCGATTGGGTTTATTACCATATCTGCCACTCCTATACCCAGAAACCTCAAGGGAATTCCAGTTGAAAGCAGGCTTAGCTGGATAAGCTGCAACACCATAGGTTGGAAGGTTTTACATTAGTAAAAAGAGTATTTCATCATGAACTGATTGGCTGTGGTCACGATTTACCATTTTGTCCTGATAGTTGTCAGCACTTAGCAAACCTAGAATAACAGAGTTTATCACCGTTTGAAATATAACAAATGAAACGCTCAATACAGAGACCAGAAAATGGAGGTTAACGGGAATCAGCAAACGACAAGCAGTGCTTGGTAATAGTTGTAGATAGCTGGCCCTTAGAACGAATCGAGAAAAATTACAGAAACCATTGAATCGGTGTGACATATCCTCCAGTTCTTGTCCAGTGTGTCTGTTAATGAAGAGTTTGTCCTGAACGCACCAGTCTGTTGGTTTATAGTATTAAGCTAAATGCATTCATGGATATGAATTTGCTGAGAGTCATGTTCACTTTTCGGACGTACAGAATCGTGATTGCTCGGAAAAGTCCATGCGGTGGACTCGGTTAGTTTATTCACACTTTGGTGCTGCTTACATACCTCAGGCAAAAGCTGGAGCGTAGGATCAAAAAGTAGCTTCTGTTGAAGTTTTTTTCACTATTTTCAGCATCAAGGTGGCCCCGAAGATGAATCACCAATTGATCCCCGAAGTTGCATAGCGGCGCTGTGATGTGAATTTCCAGAGCGAACTCATTGATATACTGTAAATCTTTTTGATGCTACTGATGGGATCTGACTGCTTCTGCAACTTCAAAGTTCATGAACTGTATAGAGAGAACTAAGCGATGGTGTTTGATCATTGAAAACACCGATTTCCCCAAAACACTAATGTCTTTCTTTCATCCGCGAATCCTTACACTAGCATCGCATCACAATTTAAGCGTTTCGACATAATCCTCAGTTTTACTAAGATGTGCATTAAGTTCGGGTGATTCCAGTGTATGACTGCATGTTCCAAAAGTTTCGTTGCATACTTGACTGCACCAACGAATGAATAGAAACAGCGACGTGCACTAAGGAATCACACGGAACAGCTGAAATCAGAATGCACATCGAGCTGGTTTATTCTTATAATTAATTAAAGGTGGTGCAAGTAGCAGCATGT
Organism: Fasciolopsis buskii; assembly: GCA_008360955.1. NCBI lineage: Eukaryota > Metazoa > Platyhelminthes > Trematoda > Plagiorchiida > Fasciolidae > Fasciolopsis > Fasciolopsis buskii. Next base: position 16,156 of record LUCM01000705.1, on the reverse strand, counting down.
GGGAAAGTCGATGACTAATTTATAAACAGTCGTTGCACACCCCCATGACATGATTATTCGGAGTAGGAAGGAGAATTCAGCGTCTAGCATCAGCACTTTTTAGAGCACTCATTTCAAGAAGGCTGTGAAAGGAGAGGACAGTTACTATGGCACTCAAAGAGAGGGGCCGGCCGCGTTTAGACTTGCTAAAAGGGTCCAAAATGTTTCGTTTGATTGCAACTCATAGTTTCAACAGGCCATTAGACTCTAAAGTTTGTTGGCCATCTGAAAGAGTATGTGCCTATTTATTGGCGTCGATCTCGCGGAGATATTGTACTACTTTCGGATACCATTTTCTTCGTGGTACATATGATATTTGGTCGGCTGTTACCCGACAGGATAATTGTGAGCCCCAACCTGGTCAGGTACACTGCAGGACTTTTGATTTACTGTTTTATCAACCGTTTAGCAAACAGTGCTGTAGTTCGCTTTTTTGTGAAGTTTATTATCGGCTCCACTCCAATGGCACTGCATATGCATCAGGTGTCCAACTTGAGTCTTCGTTCACTCACCTAAGGAGACTTTGCTTCACAATCTATTCGAAGGCACACCGAAGCATCACATTACTTACTTCCAAACTGACCAGGCCGAGATAATTCTAATCATCTGATGTAGTGAAGCTTGACTGAACTATCGCGCAGTCCCCACGTTCATGAAAGAACCATCCAGACCGTCGAAGGCACCCAGGGAATCTAATCACATTGTTTTCTGGTGCAGCGCTGATGATTAAATGTTATCATATACGAAGTACAGAAGTTTTGCGTCCAACGTCAACTTTACGACCTGAATGGACCACCAACAAGAAGCGATGATTCCCGTTGTTCTTTAGTTATCGTGAATATTTCACAACACCACCTGATAGACCATTCTTTTGCAACGAACAGATTATGATTCTTCTAATTCTGATGTTTGCTGTATTGACAGACCCAAATTCTGGTCGCTTAGGCTTTGCAAGACGCAGTTAAATGTGACTGCTTGCAAAATCTACACCAATATCACCTGAACTTAGCGATGATATAATATTAGTGAAAAAGGACCATGTCTTATCTTTCACTAATATTCGTCCACCAGCGTCAGGAAGGACATACGCTTAATATGGATGCGGTTTATGTTTTGGACCAAGCAAACAAAATATTCAAGAGATTTTCTGGATGCTTGGCACTCCCTAAACTGCGCAAGATTTAAATCCATTAGATGGTGTGAATATTTTGGAGTTTGAAAGAAGCGGAGCCATTTCAAGGAGTATTGTATAACTGCATTATTGGAATTAGTATCATTCCCAAGATTAGTAAAGTTCCTGAAATTGGTGCTATTACTAGTTCAAGGTCGAAGGCATTGTGACCTGCAAGTTGGACTTACTCCGATGTCAAGTTCAAATCTGAGGAAGCAGTTCTATGAATACAACCGAACGGAGAATTCATTGCCTGTTCACTGTTGATGTCACTTTGGCTGGTGAGGAACCATTTGCGATCTGATTACCAAGCTCAGCAATCACAAAACTTTTAAATTTCCCATTCTGAGCTACAAAACACATCATTATTCAAAGTCTTTGAGCAAAATTGTGCAATACATTTGGATAAAATAAGTTTAAGTTTGTCAACGTAGCTTTCAGTGTCGATTACAAACGAGGTTTGACGGTATATGTGTACAGACTATCATGCGCACAAATCCTTTTCAAAGGCTCCTGCCTGTTCTGTCTCAACAATTTCGACACTTTGCTAATTGAGAGACCGGTGATTTTTGCGCAACGCTCACTAGTTCTCAAACAAATGGCGAAAGTGAGACGAACCACAGACTACCCAAAATATACACCTGGGTGTCTAAATGTAATAATTCCATATACCATAATGTAAATCAATTTATGCTAGAGCAGTTTTTACATGAAGGCTAAATGTCAGTGACGTTGTCTGCTACATCTAACCAATTGGGTCCTCAAAATAACAAAAGGATATTTGTCAATGGAACAATAGATCAGAAATGAACCTAAACACTACTATTAGTCCCCATTCCGACTGACTGTAACCCCACCATCTCTCCTGTATTTGTAATTACGGTCTAGTCGAGAATCCATTTTGAAGAACTATCAACAAAAATATATTCGTTTGCGCAGCTCTTACTAATTATTTATCAGCTGGCACATTGTTTAACCATGGGCATGATTATCCAGAAGGAATTAATCTGGTTCGATACAAGTTCCTTTGCGGTGTTCTTCAGAACTGACTTCGTACTTGAATCCTTGGATGTAAAATGTTCGAAGGTATAGACTTGCTGCCATTGCCCCGGACTTATTTACATACTAGCTGAGAATGAGAGGCAGAACACAAATCACCCGGCATATGTTCGAACTGGAATGAATGAGATGACAATAGGTTTTCAATCACGAGACGTACTAGAACTGTGTTAGGATAAGTTGCAAATGCTAACAACATTGCCTATCACGTCTGACCACCTAGATGTGTAGCAGAGGTTTACCCCCGATGCTTTACCAACCGACCGCTGACAGTGAACTAATTTCTTTCAGTCATCAGAGCAGGCAGACAGGGAACGGATCGACAAATCTCAGTGCTCTTTAATTTTATTAGCTTCTTTTTCCCAATAAGGATAACATTTTCGACGAAAATATTTGGAAGACGGAACTGCATACAAGCTTTAGTCACAACTGAGGACAACCGAACCATGCCAACAGTGCTTCACGGGGGTTGAATTCATCCTGGGTAAATGCTATTTGCATTATCATATATTAGTTAGTCTTGAACTTATTGAGAGCCTTGTATCAGGGAGAAAGTCGAAAACAGATAGATCTCTCCAAATTTCACTTCTTTGAATGAATGGTTTTATACCCTTCCCAAAAGGTTGAAAATTCCGTCGCTTTATTCTGTTTCATACCCGACATTTCGCTCAGCAGTTCTTTCCGGACAGCTTTCATTGAACCTTGCCACAAAGCGGAGATATGCGTTTGAGTGCTATAAAGCCTTCATAGGGGATGTATTTTTGAACATACATTCAACATTTCTATCGATTTTATTGTTAGTCACTTGAAATTTCTTCACGTTTCGTTCGCCAAACCGGCTGATTCGAATTCAAACTTCATTGAGACAGTCATTCATAAATCTCTAGGTTGTCATTTCAAAATTGGCAAACTGCTGCAGAACAAACAATTTACTCAAAACAACAGTCCCGCCATTACTCAACTCAAAAATGGTTAGGTCGATTCTATAAAATATTCTTGTTTTTCGCGAAGGATGATTGTTATTGTACGGGTAAAGAACCTTTCGTTCCGTTGCTCGATTTTCAACGATGGAGAAAGGGAATGGTAATTTTCTCACAAAGGAAAATTATAACAAATAAGGAAATTTCATCTGTGATAGGACTGGGCATAATAAAGACGTGTATGAGGTCCTGGTAATCGTCGATTTCATGAGCGCTTAGTGCTTTTCATGAAGTCATTGGTCGTGTTGGTTCTGCATAGTTGCATTCCATAAAAATTTATGTAGCGTTTGTCGTAATTTTATGAATTTGTTTAGCTGAAAGTTTATTCATCTAATACCCTAACCTATGTTCGAAACTAAAGTGTGTAAGTTCGATTGGTTACGTCACATCTGAGCAAAGCCTGTCATCATGTATATAAACCTCTGGTGTGGGTTCTTGTGTTTCGAGAGCCATGAGATTCCTTGCTAAATTCGGACCTATGCAACTGCACCCATCATTTCAACCGTGAAAAGATATTTCCAATGTTTTCGTTTCCCTGCCTTCAGGTCATTTACACGCATTCCAGTGGAATGATTCAGAGAAGAGCCTTGCGTTCTTTGGATTTGTTGAAGAAGCTGTCACGTGATGAATAAATGCAGTGTTCAGAGCATTGGCAATTTGATCCACATTGAAAAGTTCTCTGAGAATGACTGAAAGACTACCGTTGTGTTTATTATTTGCTGAAGATATGAGTTCCTGTATGAAAACTAATCTACTGAAGTAAACTGTAGTAGGTGATACCTGGAGAATCAACTTACTGCCACGAAAACCGTATTTCGAAAATGACTACTTTTGTGCCCCCTCCCCCGATAGGCAAATTAACATGAAATTTGCCGAGGTTAGGAAAGTGGGATTCGACCACAGGTGTTTTCGTTTCCTAATGGGGCACTTCTTACCAGTAGATTTTGTCTTGAAAGAGTGATTGCCAACAGGTACAAGTTCAAGTGAAGTTGATTAATCAGAACTCCACAGGGTCATTTAATTCAAGGGTGATTAGTCCAGAGGATGAGACTGCTTCTCCATACCTTTAATTCAAATGGTGCCCAGTCAACCTTTTCAGTTCTGCAAGTACGAATGACCAATGGAATATAAAGCCTAGTACGCCAGTGGCCGAATGACAGATCGATTCAAGAAATACGCTAAAATTTCCTTTAAAATTCTGCAGACGATTCATTACCGTCACTAGAACAGCTTAAATGACGATGTACAATAGACTTCGAGCAAGCGATCTTCAATTCATGACGTCGAATCAATGGATTTCGAGACGGGATGAAAACATGCTGCCTAGTGAAGGTTACCGGAAGCTTTGGAACAACATGTCATCATCATAGGGGAATAGGCTAAGGAATGAGTGAGTTTTCAATGAAGCTAGGTTTTCGGTCATCTCGGCAGAGCACGCTGACTTGTAGGGCACGAATCAATGGATTTGCTCCTTTAAGAGATTCATTAATACAGAAACAATTAAACCGCGGAACTCCGAGCACAAGATAATCAGAAGCCAGTAGATCCAGTTTGCCAGTGCATCACGCTGGAAACTCAAAATCATAAAAAGATTAAAAATATCAAATAGTCAGGCATATAAGGATTAATGGGAAAAACGTGTCTTTCAAAGTTAGCACTTTTATTTTGAAGGTACGAACAACTCGATTAGCAAATAAAAGTATTGGACAAATTACACAACTTTCCTCCAATCGATGAGCACCATTTTCGACCTTTGCATATAGAAAAATTAATTTAATGAAACAACACCCAGTGTCGTGCAAATCTTGGAAACAGAATGTAAGTCTTTTCAAGACAAAATTAACTTAATCGGACTTAAGGCAACGAGTTTTTTCCATTTATAACGTAGGAAACGTTTCTAAATCTTGAACTGTGTTACGCAATTGGCTTTGATCACGGCAACCATGTGGCCGAGTGTTAGCCCCAGCTGGGTCATCGAATTCCGGTGCAGTTTTGCCAAAGACCGAGAAGGTCGGTTCATGTAGTGTTTTGGTACTGCGCTTGATTTTACGACTGGATATAAAACGTCGTGTTTCACTAACCTTTTCAAGCTGTCTCGGACTGACCCGGGTACAGGAAGCACTCATCACCGCTATCGCACAAGGTAATTGGAAGAGAGAAAGTAATTCACTGACTCCATTGAAATGCACAGGTGTGGGAACCGGTTGATCGGTTGATGGCACGCATTTCTTCCTACAGGTGACATACAAACAGTAAATATTCATCATTCCATGTTATTTAGCTTTCGAACCCAAACTTGTGAGTAGCACCATTTTCGTCAACGGAACATCACTACTCCAATGTTCAGTCAGTACATTGGTTCAGTTTTCTCTAAGCGCTGCCTGTCATTGTGATTATACATAAACCTCCCAATAGCACCAACGTTTTGTGACTATTGAGATAGGCATTATAGTAAGTTCGATGAATTGTAGAACTATATTACAATGGAAGAGAAAATTAGCATATTTTTAAACTTCTAGAGGAGAGAGCCAAAACAATCCTATGAGTTCCAGGTTATTCGTTAAATTGGAACAGCGCCAAGTGGAGTGACTTTCTACAACTTGGGGCATTCGGTTGTCATCTGAAGATATACTAAAAGGTTTCATTAACTATGCACAGCGAGCAAAAGGATCATAGAATACCATAAGCGTGCGCCATACGACAAACATTTAAGTGTTTCGCTTGATCTAATGTGACTATCCATGACAGGCCAGGCACCGCATTATCCAATTCATTTCCAATACTTTCAAAGTATCTACTGAAAATTTTGACAAATATTCTGTTTAACTACGAATGTCTCGCTGAGCACGTGATTACTCCGAACCCATGTTTTAGGCAATCGCATTCAGCCTAACCGTTTAGTCAGTGGCATTGCACGTGACCTAGTTGTGACATCCAGGTTTCTACTGCAGAGACTTTGCGGTCAGAATTACTGCAATTGGTACAGAAATTTTTAGTTTCAGTCAGACTATAATCCCTTTCCACTTTAGGAGATTTAAATGCCGTTAGAAATATTGGACTGTTTGAAATGACTGAATAATCATTTCCGATAGTTTAATACCCAAAGTCCGAAATGCGACAAAAGCCCGCCTTTAGTCTACGTGAAACCCCCTGGAAGAATGAAGACACCTTGCAGGTTGAACTGAAGAGTAATATCTCAAGCCTTAAGATCATTTAGAACCGGCGTGTAGTAAGTTATCTGATACTGGTCACTGAATTCTCAAAGGTCCCACTGAATTCATCCGACATCTCAAGTGACATTTCTATCGGACTAATATGTCAAACACGGGCACTCCTGCACTTCGTCACTATTGTTCCTGTTCTGTTTGGTTAATAACTCGGAGAACTCCGTGATGACAGCACTTTGTTGTCATGGTTCTTAATATCGTTTATCTTTTTGAGTCATTTGTTCTTTGAAAAATGAATTCATGCCAGAATAAGATGACCACAACTATCCTTTAAAGACTCCACTGGTGGTGTGAATGAATCTCCAGATCAACCAAATTTGCAGAAAAATCTGGTCAAAGATTGACTTTTTTAATGATTCCAAACCAAAAAGGAAAAAATAATCGAACTATTTTTAATTGCCTCGGTCTCATGATAAACCAGAAATATTCCTTCTCCGAAACGCTATCTCATGGTACATCTTCGTTATACTGAAGATATTTATATCCAGATGACAAACCTGGAATTTTTATTCGCTATCACGACGAAATGCTGGTTAGCTTTAACGCGCTTCAAACTCCTTTTCTAGATAGCCGCTCGAAAGAGCCAATGGAGAGACAACTCCTTTAAAGAATGCTTTCAAACAGAACTAATTTGAGAACGATTCCACTGGAGTTTGCAGGGTTCTAACATCAGTCTTCGTCAGCATGTGCAAACATTGTGAATGATTCCGGGGGAAATATGCTACACGACCAAAATGGTTTAACACTTTACTGTGAAAAATTCACAAAACTTGAAATCAGCAGTGAGGTATTACTCTTTCATAACTGTTAGGAAACCGAAAGGCTTCGAAACATTCTTATTCAGAAAACCCTGTGTTACGTTTCATTACTTTGAAACTTTGGGAGTGGCCGTTTTAACCGACTATATGACGGAATGTCTTGTCACCAAGCTGGAATTCAAAAAATGCGTGATTTGTCAATTCTTTGAGGAAAAATGAAATAGGGTGAAAGGAGAAAAACCATGTGATCAAAATACACCATCTAATAAGGATGAAGAGAGCGAAACAACCCGGCAAAAGTCAGATTATTAAGACCCCTTGTGAGAACGGAAGAATGCAAATAAGTGGGAAAAAAGAAACATGAGACCATTCTACAAATTAGAAGTCTAGCAAAAATCGGCGATTGAAAGAAAGAAATGCAAAATCGAGAAACACAAAGTTATTAAGGGTGAGTGGCTGCCTGTGTGCGAGAAGGGAAATATAAGGAAACAGGAAGAGGAACTGGTGAGGTAAGTTCCGAAGAACGAAAGCATAAGCAAAGACAGCAGAAAAGGGATAACGATGCAGCTGGTTGACTATGGTCCTGTGACGGCAAAGTGAATGTTAATGAACGGTCGTCGTTAAACCGGATGGACTTTATCTGAATCCGATCGTGAAAGGGATGGAAAGTACACGAAGCCTCACCTCACACATGACTGTAGTATTCAAATGCAGGACGGGTTTGAGCTTTGTGCAGTGGAACATAAGTTGGATCGAAGAAACGCTTGGTACGGCACAGAAAATCAACTTTGCGCCCAGCGCGAGAAGCAAGCTTGTATATGAAGATGAGAACAGTGAAGAACGAATGAATAATCCGAGAAGAGGAACAAACTTTGTTTAACTTAGAACAGACGAGTCAAAGGATAGATGTGGGGAGAAAGAATGACGTATTGAGGAAATCGAAGGAAGAGAAGTTTTTGAAAGTACTGAATGTGACATGGTTGTTGGAGCCCCATGAGATGTGTTCAAGATCAGAGTTTAGAGATACACCGACGATACAACGATCACGATCGATGTTGGTGTTTGGATGGCGTGGAGTGAGGTAAGAAAGAGACCAATGAAGGGTGGCCTCATCGGCCAAAGAATGGATTAGGTTGGAGGTAATGGACAGAATATTGTTAATGAATAAAGGAAACTGAATGGGTGCAAGTACTGAACCTTGAGGAATGCCAACATATGCAAGGAATGCCTGGGACAGGACCTTCTCAACTGGGACGGTGATGGTTCGCTTACTGAGGTAACGTGATGTCCAGGATACGAGATATGGTGAGCATCCGAACTTGGGTCTTTCCGCCCGAAGACCTTCGTACCAAACTTAGTCAAAAGCTTAGATGTGTCAAGCGAGACGGTTAACATGCTGATCATCAGTCGGTCACCATTTAAACTGCCGTGCGATGCGAATCAGCTAAGCGATTCACCCTGTTGGGCGGTCTAAATGAAGGAGGTAGTTAGTCTCCCTATGGATGAGAACCGACAAATGTCAGGATGTTTCCTGTGGTTTCCGTGCCGAAAATTTCTCTTACCTGGTTTCTGCTGTTAACTTCTTTTTGAACCTCCTCACAAGCATTGAACTGCAAGTCAAACATTCCACAATTTCATGCGATATTTGGTAAGCCTAGGATGATCCTTCATTTTGTGGAGTTTACTTTCAACTCCAACTAATTGGCATTGTTAAAGAGAAGTAAATAACATAGCAAATGACACGCGGAATTCAGAAGTTAACAAACGAACTTGTTGGTTTCTCAACCACTGAAGAACCATTTGAAAACTCCGGAAATATCGACACTTTGCAGCAGAACAACGAGAGTAGCACCGTCCGGAACATCCCGTGAATAAAGTCAACAGCAAATTAACCGGACAATATCTAAGCAATTAGGACTGTCATGCTTCAGTGCACAATTGATTTTCGAAATAATCACAGTTGTGTCGATTTCCCTAGTGTCTGACACATCATCTAACTAATAGTTCCCAATGAAATGTCACTTCGGTTCTTGTATGAGTGAATGCCATGATTCCCGCTCTTTGCAGTGTCGATCATTTCCTCGCTGGACAGACTAAGAATGGGTGCACTCCATTTCCAAAAATATTGTACAATCGTGAATTATTTATGAATGTGTAAGAGTACCGTCTGTTATTATTATTATTGTTGTTCAATAACCAACAATTGCGAGTTAGTTTTCTAAAGGAGCCACTTGAAAATTGGCAGCGACTTCATGTTCTGTTACGATTTGGAAAAAAACTGTCAAATTACTTCTTCCGATATGTATGCTCAGAAATCAGTAACGTAGTTTTGTCAGTCATTTACACATTATGCCAATAACATTGTTACTGACTTTTGAGAGGTCGCACACATAACTTCACCACATGGCGCATCAACTTTTCGATACACTCCGAACCTCTTTCGGTTCAGAATTGTTAACTGCTTCGTGCCATATCCATTGAATTGTAGCACTCCAACTTGACGATGGAACTCTTGGTGATATACTGCTGGAAAATACGCTATGATGAATCTCTTCTTTGAATATATTGCCTGAATCAATCTATGATCTGCATGTCTTTATTGCACCATCTGTCATTTAATCCAGACTTCAGCTCTACTACTATTGATTCTCGCACACCGGAACTAGAATCTGTTAAATCACATTAGCCAACTCTTGTCGTTGTAGTTGACAACCCAACATCGCTAGATCACAAGCCGAATGATTTAATTTTCGGCATTTTTTTCATGTTTTCTAGCAAAGCCATTGTTCACAAAGATTTCGGCGTCCCTCATATAATCGGAAATAGTCAACGGTGCAGTCGAGGACGTTTTCCATAAATAGAACACAGTCGATGCCTAAAGACAAGCCTTCGGATTACTTACTCGATTAGCATAATCGGCTGGTAGACTTGGACTAAACTTCTTCGGGCCAACAGGTATAAATAAAACTCAAGTAATTTGTGGCTGATTCCAGTCGGGGAATATATCGCGAATGTTTTGCAAAACTGGTTTCCAAAACAATCCAAATGTGAAGTGAACACGCAAAATGACGTTCTATCGCAGGGGCTCAGAGTTACTCCTAAACTTTGAGAAAATGATATTCATCATCAAAACACCTCACACCCAAAATCACAAAGCAAAGCAGACTATTTGAAATCGAGCATTGAAAATAGCCAGGCATGGAGCAATGCTATCAACAACGGCAGCATACCGTCTATGAACGAAGTCACCGGAGATTTCTCCATGTTAGATGATTCCTGGTGATTGTCTAGTAATTGAACGATATCAAGAAACACGGAATGAAATGATGTCTATCTTCATTTTCCCAGATAAACCACTTCTGAATTAATTGAGCAGGATCATATGGATTATCATCACGTGAATTAAAGCCAAGCGATAATCGGCTATCGAAGAATATTGTTAAAAAATGAATGAATGTCAAAACGACTCTCACCAAAAATCCCACTAGAGTAAGAGGATCAACTCACAATGATTCCCAGTTTCATTTTGTAGCTCTGTCCGATTTCCTAATCCCACAGCTGCTATAAATTTCAGCTGCTCAGTTAAATGTGGAAGTGTTTCAATTACGAGAATGTTCCTATCGGCAGACAAGAACATTTATCAGGAAGCTTAATCTACTGCCTTCCTGTTGCAGTTGGTAAATCAGTCCGCATAGATAAGATTTGCAGCTGGTGAGGCAGCGATTAAAGTCCATCGACTTAAAATCAGAAATCGACCCGTTTTTTAGTAGAATCACTTAAAACAGGTTAACTGTGGTGGGATTAATGAGTGCCAAAATTCTAATTGTTTTGCCAATAAATTAAAGCTTACCAGAATAACCAAATATAGTGAACGAAGCAGATGACGGGAGAGAGGATTTGAAAATAGGTTAGTGGTCCCGACTGCATTGTTCGCTGTTAACACCACAGCAGCATGTTCGAAACCTAACTGGGTGCGAACCTGAGAAAGTAAGAATGTTGCAATTACGACCTGATTAAAACGTGGTTACCGACTTGGCTAGAACCGCAAACAATATTTTTAAACAGATTTTGTGTTAGAACTGAATGCGAAGGATGTCAGAAAGTGGACACTTTTTGTATGTCTGCCCACCACGTGTCTTTTTTTGTTCATTTTCCACGCACTGGTCACGAACGTAATATGTGACGTAGCTGTCAGTCTACCTTTGCCTAGAAATGTGAACAAGTTAGAGTAAGTTTACCTTCGTTTGCCCCCTCCCCAAGCCCTTCTAGGCATTAGGAATTTTGTTGAATAGAAACGTGGCGAGATGAAAACAACCGGTTTCACTGTCGCGAACGCTTTGTGGTCTATCAGGTTATTTCGCGTTCGACACAAGTAAATAAGTATCATGTAAGAACTGAAAACGTGTGCGGTGAAAACGCGAAACGTTTGACTTTGCTTGTTTTCGTCTAATTGTTCTCTCTGTGCGTCCTTCAATTTATACTCTTCCTCCTCCTGAATATTCCGACGCGCATTCAAGGTATATGTATATACGTATATATTGGATTTATACATATTTGTAGTGTTGATAAGCACATAGCATCCGTAGTTAAAAATGGATTCGGGCCCAATACCAGTTACGAAACTAATTATATACTTCTAAAACTGTTTTAGTTACTCCAGTTAAAGTGCCATCTGTCGTTATTTTTTGTCGCCTAAACTGGATGTATATTCAAATAGTAATAGAGCCCTTTTGTCTGATGCCCGAATAAAATCTCAGTCTGTCTGTTAGCTATGGGATTGGTTTATAGTACGATTGACCATGTACTATCAACACTAAACGTATTTTACTCGGTCCCCTCGGATCTTTGCTTCTTACGATTGCAAGAGACAGATGATTCAGTAGCTTTCTTAGATGAAATTGTAACTGGGGGACAGTATAGCTAAGGCATAGAAAGCCAACATGTAATAGACGACGCATACAATATCGCAGTCTGGAGCCACCAAGGCGAAAAAGCCTGATTAACCTAATAATAGGTTAAAAGAAAATATGCATCAGGGATGTCCTTGGGGAACAATCAATAGTGGCAGGAAACAGTTCCGCTCAAAACGGATATCCGGAACTTCTGGTTGATCGGACAACCAAGGGGCACTTAAGAAGTCCAGAGAAAGCAGCGAAAGAAAAGAAGCCATTGTGCAACTGTCTAGTGACAATAGTGGGAGTAGTACAAAGATGGCGGAATAATGTGGTCAACGAGATGTTTTACACCTCTAGGGTACCCATTTCGCTTGTAGTCAAGGCAAAGATAGATTTGAAGGTGGAAGATGAAGTGCTACTTCTACGGCATTATTTTCAGTTCACTAATCTACCAGTTTCCTTATGACAACGTACACCGGCCGCTCAACCAAACACTTGTCACGAAACGCCCACGAGCAGGGCCCCGAGGAGTTATGGACACTATCAATCAAGTAAACCATCAATCCAGTTGTTTCATACCTACTTGTTAGAGAAACACCACACAGTTAGTGTAGAGGAAGCTTCTCTCTTTTTGTGTGCAATCCTAAGCCGAGTATCCAGATCAGTGAGATGCCGAAACTGGTATACAGCGAAATTGATCGCTATGCATCCTCTGAATTCCATTCCTGTTCAAAATCAATCTGTATTTGCACTACGGCTATCCCGGCTCATTCACCATCACAGGACACTTCTTAACGGGACAAGTAAACGGGGAGCAGACCGTTGACAATCCTTCTACAGCCGTTCTCCAGATAAACCGGTACCATACATTTTTTTAATTTCGTTAAAATCCGACAGTCGGACTGTTCTCTGTGAACTCGCAAGTGTTTTTCAGGGCGAGAAAGACTAGGCCTTAATTGAGATCCTTTCTATATAACTGCGGATGAAAAAGAAACCATTTCTATGGCATTACAATGCCCAGTGAACCACAGCGCAGTGAACAAGCACCACTTTGGGTCCACCGTAGGAGAAGAGTTAAAGATAATCTTTAGTAAATTTGAGAAACAGCTAACGCCTTCTAACTAAACTAGGAAGCAATTAAATGAGTGCCAGACATGTCACATGAATTTGATATTCAATTCCGGATTCCAAGTGGACGGAATTATGCCTGGGCTATCCAGTTATATCTAGTTAGAATTGAGGTACCCGGTTGATCCCTAAACGAAGGGTCCACTTCAACTTTAAGGAGCGATTTATAGAACAAAAGCTATCGCCTTAGCTGATGAACGTCTTACTAACTAATTGCCCGCCAAATACAACTTAAGTGCAACCTTACGGACCCGGGATTGAGAATTTTCGTGATATTATTTAGCAACTTCGAGTTATGGGAAATATGGCTTTGGGTTATTGTTCACGTTTGTGTAATCATGATTCACTAGCCGTTGGTGGGGTGAGAGACGAGGAACGTACAGTTATGCGGATCTTCTGAAATACATGGGACTATCGTCATTTCTCCATATACTTGTCTGAGTAGAAAGAAAGCTGCCAGTTTTGATTATGACTTAACCCCGGTCTTCTGTCGAATGATCGGAATGTTGGTGAGTAGTAAATATATAAAAAACATATCAAGCTGTCTCGTTTCAAGCGGTATTACAGTGAATTTAAAAGGATATATTTTAATTGCAATTCATTCTGTTATATTCATTTTATCTTCTTTGGAATGATTAAATTCGGAGCATTTCAGTAGAATCACGGTAGCTTATGTGAATTATTTGTTTCTGGAGTTAGGAAACATGGGGTCTGTTCGGGCACCTTACTATTCCAATGTTACCTACTGCGCAAGGATCTAAAAAGCGATCAAAACAGAAACAAGGGGCGAGTTGGCCTTCCCATAATACAGAGAGGCATAACTTGACAGATGTGATCTCTTGATGTGATTCACATACTCGGATATTGTTTACTGTCGTTAACGATATAAAATGTGAGCTGACACCTGTGCCTCAGTATGATTACACCACAGCGTGCCATGCATATGCAAACGGAAGTATGCAATTGTCTGACAACGTAAAACTCAACTCATTGAAAGGCGTCTGGGTCATTCTGACGGGATGGCTGTATAGAAATGATGGAGGAGGCAAACGACAAACCATCCTTAAATGTGAGTTGTCCTCTGGCGACAGTGAGGTGCTCGAGAATCTCGTGAGAAAAAGATAAGAAGCGACTGCTGCATGGAGTAGTGGAATTGATTAGTCATACCCTTGGATCTGGTCATTAAACAAAGCAGCCGTGATGGCATCGTACGGATTACATGAGTCGACGAAATGCAGGATAAGTGAGTGCCAGATAAAACTAAGAAAAACGAATTGATTTTGATTAATAAACTAACATTCGTTTGCACAGTTCGGCTTTACTCTCAAGAGTTAGCGCGAACAAAAATGGAAACTACTATCGATTGACAAGCAGAGGTCAGATCAGATGCACATCCGTTTTCTGCTTTACATCTATCTCGTCCAACACTGATGTACTTCGTTCGGGAAGAGACCATGGGAAGAGGGATAATTAGCCGTACTATTACCTATGATATTTCGTCGTGGTTCTGTTCCGGTAGAAGTAGAAAAAGAGGAAAAAGCTTTCTGAGTGACTACTAAAATAATACTCAAACTGATTCATTGTCTTCATTCAGAGATGAAAATGAAACTACTAAGTAAACAGACGGTGCTTAATAACAAGTAGTTAGTGCAATGTCAAGACGCACAACAAAGGAATTTCATTCATTAATAGAAAACAATTTTATAGAGACCAAACGAAACACACGGACTCCTCGAGGAACATCTGCCGAGCAAATCATCGAAAATATAGAAGTAAAACAAATAGTAAAAATATCAAACGCAGAGTCGGCTAGTATTCGCGCAAGACTCCGAACGACGGTGCGCCTCAATTACCTCTGTTGAGGATTTGCTGCGCACCGCGCTCACGTGGCAGAAGTGTTCCCATAAAAGTGCGAGAACGGAGCCGGATGCCTGACGATCCCTAACGAGTGGAACGATGTTTGGCAATAGGTCTAGGGGAGACAACTTAAGCGTGATTTCAAACGAACTACACATGATGTACGAACCATACGGCTGTATGCTCATTAGCATTTATGGCGAAGGAATCTTCTGGATACCCAAGACTTCCAGTCTTATCAGAATGGCAGATGAACTGGGCAATCAGTCACCGGGACTCAATGGGTTGCATGATCTTCAGATTATCATACTCTTGCGCGAGTAAGATCTTTTAGTCAAAGGCTCGGAGTAGGGCCCTAAGTTAACTCTCTGCCTCGGTTTGGCAACCAGATGGTACCTAGCTCACTAAGTGATCATGGATTTCGGTAGATGATCGATGACGCGGAGGTGGAAAAAGGAGAAGTTCTAATGTTTAGTGAATTGTAGGCATAACTTTTTTCCTCCCACTTTCGCACTTGTTATTTTCATTCTTCTCCACCCTTGAGAAGGCATATTATCCACACACAGATTATCATAAAATAAATTAATAAAGTAACACAACTGAAACATCGCTTTTGTTTTAGGCAAGGTTTTCTTGGGAAAAAATTAATTTTTATGGGAGTCACTTGATGTCCTGAAGACGTCCAAACGATGCGCTTTTAATCAGCTGACATATAGCTGTCTTTAGCATATCGACAGAAATTGTTGATAAACATTATTATTTCGTTCCCGTGCTAGATCTGGAACCGATTGGAGCAGATTTATCGAAATAGCCTCCTGTGACTACGCATAGTAATCACTTATGACTAACCACAATCTAAACTCTGCTGCAATCTTATGCAAAAGAACCATAGGTACATGAAAAACAGTTCAGTTGGATAGGTTTTTCTAAAAATTCTGAGTAAGTCATTAAAATTTATAAAAATTTAGTCCCAGAGGATAGAGAAGCTATTTGCAACACGGTGGTTGATGTGTGTGTGTGCATGCGTGCGTGCGTGCGTGTT
>LUCM01000704.1:460643-484401 GCA_008360955.1 Fasciolopsis buskii | reverse complement strand
CAGTTTGAGTGTGTTCTGTGTTGTACCTGCAGCAGCGTGTTATCTTTTCCCGCCTATATAGGTCCACTCCCTATTTCCCTTGGATATTCACTCTTTTTATATAAACGTATAACTCTGGCGGAAAGGCGACAGTCACTGAGGCTTACCTCGCTGTTTAACGCTGAATGATGACGATGATGATCGTTCTTGATTTAAATCCATAGTACATTACTGTCAGTCCTATGGTCGTACCTGCTTGAATTGGTCTTAACTGTGCGTTGGTCCTCGATGCTTTTGTTGTTTTGGTAACGTTGGACGAATTGCCAAATCAGGAATGTTATAGTTGAAGCTGTAATATATAGTCGTCAGTCTTGGGCAGTTCTGTTGTAGCACATCTTAGTCTGCATTTTCGGTTGCTCATGTGTTCCTAAGTTTGTGATATGTAATGTTTCGTACTTTTTGTGGTTGTTGCTTTCGTATGGAACAAGTCATTTAGAAACCAGTTGAACTTTCAGTTTTTTGCAGCCATTGTCCCTACTTTGAATTATTCTGGTTTTGGTTGTTGCTTCTGGGCATTGTCTATTCAAAGATTAATCAGAGATGTCAAAATAGTTTAAGGTGAACTACAACATAATAAATTGAGCTCTGTGGGAGACGACAGATTTCTAGTGGAAGAACGCTACTGACTGTAACATAGAGCCGCTTTACCTACTGTCGACCATTATTTGGGCGGCATCCCGTGGACCCCAACCTGGCAATCTGACTGGGCCTGCACTCAGAGCCCCTGTGTTTAACATTTTCATATTTTTTTGATGCGATCTACTGGTCGCCGCGAGTCACTTAATTGCTACCGGAGGAACAGGTGCACCGTCATTTGGTGAAGTTCTGCAAATAGTTGAGGCTGTGCGGTAGCATAACGAGTAGTGCGTTCGACTAGAAATCGTTCGCCCCGAATCCGCGTCCCAGCTTGGGCGATGGATATGGACTTTAGGTAATTCCTACTTTATTACATTGTTTAAGCATGAGTGTGATGAAAGAAGCATTCCCCGTAGCCGCCAGAGTCCACTACAGAAGGAGAAAGAGAGAGAACTCGACAGCATTGACTCTGAAACTCGGAGCAGTGTAGAACAGCTGTGCAGTATTTCCATGATTTCATAATGATGAGTTAAGCGTTGATATCACGTGACGTTTAATTTCTTTAAATATATATTCCAGGTGAACCTTTCAGAGTAAGGCAGCTCAACTGGATCGCATAGTCCACTGAATCAAATTCTGCCTTCAGGCCAAGGAATAAATAGATCGTTATCCGTTAAATGTCAGCTGGTAACATGGAATAAGAATATCTGCGACGAATCTACAGGTAGTTGGTGCCTCAGATCTTCGTGGTTTGGTCCAAAGGACATTTCACTTGCCTGGGGACACTGAAAGATATGGGGGCAAGCCATGATAGGTGTCGATCTTGTGATCAACATTTGTCTATTCATAGTTGTCGAAGCAGGTATACTTTTGCACAGTTGAATTCTGTTTCGTGTTTTGGATATTGCGGTATTCTTTCCTCTTTCGTGTAGGTGCATTCCTTATTCATCTTCCATGTTCATTTTTCTTGTTGGTACTTGTAATTTGGCCAGGAAATCAGCGATTCTTGAGACTTGCTCTGCTGTTTAACACTGAACGATGACGATGTTTTCAGAGATAAGTCATTTCTGTTATCTGGGCTATTGATTCCTAATTAATTTTGTTGCACTTTGTGCGTTGGAACTGTGCTTTTTGTATATCCTGTTAAGAAACAACACGTACGCAGTTTTTTTTTCTGCTGAGGGAAAACTTATACCGAACATGTCATCGTTATGGTCACACGTCTCCGTTGTACGTCGGGATTATCTGCCCAATTGAAAGCATGCCGGTGTGATGCTACTATATGATGATATTACTGGTTTCTTTTCTGATTCTTAGTGCTGCAGCTGGGCGGTTCTGGCGTTCATCTGGTCATCTTAATAACAGCTAGTCTGTTGCGGAAATAGAAGCTTTCCGATGAACAGGCTTGCAACTGCAGTCTTTATTTGGATTTATAGGTTGCCTTACCGTCTTATCCATTTATATGTTGGATATTTCAATGTTGAATCCAATGGTCGCATGCATCAGTGAAATACTGATTGGTTGAAGTATCTTGAGTCTTCATTTACTCATTATAGGATTTAGGTCATTACATTGCTCGTAAGGGTATCGAATATTGAATCGCTGTAATCGGCATCCACGTCAGGGTTCAATACAACTGCGTTGGTATTGCCTTGATTGCAACGGTCGATAAATCGAGCGGAAAGTCCGCGTCAGATTATTGATCACCAATGGTAGGTAGAGTGAAACAACTGACTGTAAGACAAATGAATGTTGTTCACAGCAGACCGATTCACCTCAGTTGTTTTTAGCGACTAAAAGTAGTTTTGTTTTGGCCAACTCGCTTGTTCTCGATGAGTCTAGTGGGAACGGGCGGTTACCGTTTGGAAAAAGGAGCGATTAACTATTGGCGATCTGATATCGAAGTCATCGTAGACTTAGGGTTGTGATTTTTCCACTTAGCCGAATTACGCAACTTTTCTTGAAAGTAAGTATTGAGCGAAGCCTGCCTGCATTGTACACAGGCTTCCCACTCTCTTCACAATGAATCTTACTTGGTCGTCGCATGTTAGTTTCCCGGTTTGGGTTGATTTGAATAATAACGTAAGTGACTCGCAAAGCACGTATGCTGATTCAATACTTTGTTCGTCTTATACTTTGTTAATCAATAATTAATGATTTGCCATGACCAGTTGTTCGAAGTCTTATTTCCCAATCCACATTTTCCCGTAGGATGTCATGATTGTTGGTGAACCTACTTTAATGGGTGGCGATTTCGGAGATGAGGATGAGCGTTTAATAACTCGGTTAGAAAATACGCAGTACGATGCAACCGCCGTGTCCAGTCCACATATGCATCCCAATTTCCCGTGCCCTAATGATGGACCACCGGGGTTGATTTCATCACCTATCGGAGCGGGTGGTCCAGTGAACAACGCACCCGGACCACATCCACTTTCCTCTATGCATTTCCGAGGTCCCGCATCCGCTGGTCCAACGTCCCATCCAGGGATGATGCCTAACGACGGTGTATTCTCAAATAGTCTCCCATCGATGCCTCATCCATCCTCTGTTCCGGTCTCCATGATGCCGGGGCAGCCTACTCCAATCCCATCCTCAGCCCCTGGTCGACCCATGATGCACAACGCGTCTATGATGAGTGGACAACCCTATGCAGGCCCGATGTCCAACAAAGCGTCTATGTCTGGTGGTAACACCCCTTCCTCACGTGGTGGGTTCCTTTTTCACTTTTCAACGCGGTGACAGGTATTGACTCCATGACTGGTTGCAATTTATTTAGTGTTCGCCTTTCTCAAGGTGATTATAATCCCAATCACGTCGGTTATCAAACTGGACGACGGATTACCATGGTGGTTATGACTGATAAAAAATCAGCTGCATAATGTGAAGATTTTGACTTGAGGTTACGAGACTCATTTGGTCACATTTTCAGTTATTTAGATGCCTGTTTTATGTTTTGGTGTGTTATACGCCTAAAAGTACCAGTGTGTGGCTAGACACGAAAACCGATGTGCTAATTTGAAGTGTTGTCCAGCTTGACATAGTCATTATCGGGTATCCATCTGCAATATTCTTTGGAAGCGTTTATCTGTATAGAACAGTGGGTGTAGTGCCCCTGTTGTATCATAGACCTACCCCAGTGTGCTGGGCATAAACCAACTCATTGTTTTATTTTTTTTTTCACAATCAGAATTATATCAGACTCCGGTATCTTCAAGCACATCAGATTCCATTCACCAACCAGTCAGGTCCAACAGCGCATCCTCTGTATTTGACGGTGGAAACGGGCTTTGTGGTTTCACTTCCTGCCCATCTCCTAACATGCTTCCCTCACGAAACGCCGCTCGCTTCACTCCACCTACGATGCCCAATGGACTGGGAATGGGTCCTGGTTCTGTCACGTCACAGCCGAATTTTATCATGCCTCCGGATATGCTTGTTGGATGTCCGAATTCCATGGCACCCACGTCCATGTCTGGTGGTCCGATGAGCTCTCCCCTACCTTCGTCGTATACTCCAGATGCTATGGATTCTTCTGGTGGGATGCACGGTCCAATGTCCCAAGTGCCAACTTCAATTGGTGTTAAAACGACTGGATCTCCTCTGGTGTTCGGCTTCATGGGAGCAAACGGCAATCAGGTCATGCCTGAATGTGAGTTCTGTTTGTATACTTTTACTGTCTTTTGTTATGACGTGTAATGTCATACGTGTTCCGCAAATTCGTTGAATGGAAGTAGCAATGATGAAGCTCTTATTTTTTGTGCAATGGGGAATTCAATGTTTTTTTCGCCCGAGCAACTTTGTGTGAAGACAGACCGCAAGCTACTTACACATTTTAATACGTTCGGCCCTTTGGAGAGGACAGATCGGCTTTATGGACAGTCATGAGATTTCAGTGGCGTCTGCCACGAAACATCTTAAGCGTCACCTGGTTTTTTCGAGGGTACATCTCTGGCGTTCTGCAAAATCAAATGAGGACTGAATGAGAGTGGCCCGTCGATGTATACTTGTTGGTGCCTCTAGATTTTTTAGGGCTTTAGACTCCCATTGAGTTAGTGTTCTCTGCATTAGTCGTTTAGACCCATTATTAGACTTGTTCTTGTTGAACAGTACGGTGCGCCAGTCTGTGCTGGTGTTTGTAGGCTTCAGATACTGGGTGTTAGGGTTCAGTCATTTGAACAAATATTAGCTCAGAATGGGCTAGGGTGCTTGGGACATGTTTTGCGCATACTCACCCAACGATTGCCTTGCTGTGCGCTGTTCTCCAAGGCAAGTAATGGTCAGTGAGTTGGTGGGGTGTCCGGTCGACGATGCGGCCAATAACTTGCTAACATAAATGGAGTTGCAGGGTGCGTCAAGATAATGACCATAACGGTGAAACCGGCACAAATCGAAAATCCTTAACCTGTCACACCAACGTAAACGTGCTTGTTTGTAGCACACGGGCTCGACAAGCCTCAGCTCACTCAAGGTCATATCACCTTGCGTAAGTTCAAGGATGCCCAATTGAATCTGAGAAGCCTGAATGATTTAACATTTGATCAGGCCTCAAACACGATGACCTCAATCTCTACTTGGTCACGTAGGTGAGCTAGGCTGAGCCGTGACCATCCCGGCCATTGTATTGTATTGTACTGTATTGTATTGTATTAAGGATTTTCGATTTGTTCCAGTTTCAGACTGTTTTGGTTATCTTGGCGCGCCCTGTAGACTGCCAGGTCGTGGAGTCCACAAGACCCCCTCGGACGATAAGTGACACAATGTTGCTGTCTGCGGCTTTCTCGCATCCGAAATATTTTATCCTCTGGTTGGTTATCCAACTGGTATTTTTGCCATCGATCACTCACTACCACTTGTTTTTTCCTTTCAAGTAGTTGGTACTGTGAGGTAGCAGTCAACACCAGATCACGTTGGTGCAAGATTAATGATTGTGCAAATCTAACTGGGCGATCTCTTGTTTAGATCCACTAAGCCATCGTCTCCTCATTTCTACGAGGCTATTTTGTGATCATTTGCTTTCAATTTTCCGCCCGGTCCCAATCTCTGGAATGAAATCATCTAGCAGCCCAGTATGACTTCTACTTTGACGGAATCAACCATATACTAGAATGAGACGATAGTCGTGAGTCTACTGACCCTCAATATGCGCTATGATTTTGTCTTAACGCAGCTTCCTTGTCGTCCATGATGATGGGCTCTGGAAACGAGGCTTTATCCGCCATACCTATCAATGACAATGATGATCTCAAACCGCCAGCTGGATTGGTTCATCATACGCGGTCTACTTCTGAATCCGGTGCGTTCCTTTTATCGTCTTTATTGTGAAGCTTGTTGATTGTTGCACACATCCGAGATTATCAGACGCCGACCTTCCTGTGCACATAGCTCGATCGACTGGACTGACAACTTTCTGTTTTTCCTGGTGGAAGTACTTTTCGGGATGGTTTTAAATGAATATTTTAAAGTTTCTGTAGCTTGTCATAACGTTTCTATTTCGTCATGTTTACTGATCGGCGCTGGATCGTTTTGAAGTTACTAAATTTTTTCCGTTTTTCCTTATCTCCCAATTCAGTTTAACTTCCTGCGCAGTGATCAACCTAAGAACCAGTTGCAAATGGCAGATTCATGCATTGTGGCACTAATTTGCTGTCTTCATATACTGATCTCGGTTTCGAACTCGGAAACCTACCGACTGTATCTGGCTGGAACGCCACTCTCACACGTCGACGAAAATTTTGTACACAAAAATGCGAGTGTGGTGGTGCTACTTGGCCTACGTATTCGGGAAATTTTGCCAGCACGTAGACTCATTGTACATAGACAGTCCCCACGCCCTTTAGTTGTTTTTTTCCCCTCCCTAGTCCACTCCCACCTGTCTATTGATCCGAATTTTCCCCGATTTTTTCCACACCATGTCATTGTCGGCATTCATCCATGACACCGGCACATGTTGCTCCCTATTCTTTTACTAACTAGCCATCCGCTGATAATCGTGCGCACTTGGCCGATTCACACATTCGCTTCTCTTTTCATTGTTTATTGTTTCTTCGAGATCACGGGACTTTTCTCTTCGTTGATCGACCGATCTGCAACTTGATCTGTTCTTTTTTGGTAGGGATTTATTCAACTGATCAGTCGTTAACTGCAACGCGTGTACCATATTTCATGATATTTTTGCTCTCGCTGTGCCTCCGGTCCCCTTCTTGTGTGTTTGTGTGTGTGTATGTGCACCGTCGAGAAAATGATGTATACTACTGGCATAAACGTGCACACCTGGACGCAAGCAGTCGTGTGCTAACACAGTTATTGTTCCGTGGCCATTGTAATTAACCTGGATTATCTTGTACATATATACATACATGCATACATATATTAGTTTGTTGATCTTTTACATGATCATTCACAAGAGGTACGTCTTAATCATATGTGTATTTATTTGGTGTAGTAGGCTATAATTTGGTTCTGGTTTCCAAGGTGTCAAATGGCCGTGCTCAAGCGATGGCGTGTTTGCCAAAGTCTGAGTAGCACACCGTAGGCTGAGGGTGCTACTGAGCTCCACTTGTCCAGTCAGTGTCACTCTCTTGGCTGTGGACCAGGGCGACTTGGGTTTCCTGGAACAGCCGAAAACGGAATCATCTATCCATCGTCCGGTTCTGTGACTTGCCATTCGCAACGAATCACTTCAGACGAAGTGGTCACGCGAAGACAGGTTCTCGTCGCTATTGCGGTGCCTTCGGCGAATTTAATCTTCACGTAGCCTGATAATTTTATCAGAAAAATTTTCTTGACTGCAAACTCATGATCTCAGTTTTCGTCTGAATCTATCAAGAGGTCACAGCGGGCTGAAAAATGTTATTTGCGCTTCCGCACAATTTCGGCACAGTTTGCAGTCGAAGTCAGTGCGAAAAGGGGTGAAGACCATGGCTGATCGGAAATCGCGGTAAAACTTGAATGTCTGGTTTGGTATAGGAATTAGACCGACGAAGCTCCCTTTGGGCTCGAAAGTAGACTATGTCCGTTCTGATGCAACATGAGAATCTCTATACTCATGGTGTCAACTTCAAGAATATCAAGCTAGTTGAATTACCCTAAGCTACTCGGTTCATGTGGAGTGAGGCGAATATGTAGGTTGACAGCAATAGTTGATTGTTTAATTGTGGCGCGGCGCCCCTAAGCTGTAGCGTACGGCTCTCAATCTTCGCTGTAAGGCTGTCACACTTCGGCAACTACTTTTGATTTCAAGGTATCTTTTCAGTACAGCAATATGTATCCTTTATCTGATTGATTGGTTCTAAAGTGGTGGGTAGTGACTTTCGAAACCGATAGATTAGTAGTACAAATTTTTTGCCCTGTAGCTTGCTAGCGATGCTGTCAGTAGGTCAACCAGGGACTTTGTATTGCGGAGCTCAGCTGTAATTAGGGGAGACACGTTGTTTTGGTTATACAGCTTTCTGCTTCACCGGTATCTACACAGTCGCACGGAGATGTGTCCGCTTGGCCGGATTTTGCTCGTATTGCTTGCGTACGCGAAAGCACGCTCAACTTTCAACTTAAAGACGATCTCTCTTTGGTCTTGGCGGAAAGCAAGTCGCTGTGTAGCTAGTATGTTGGGCGCTTTTCCCGAGGTTCTTCGCGATCGCCTACATAAGTTACTAGGGTCAAATGCACCCTGTGGTTGTCCGATACCCTCTCATTCGCGCGGGATTTGTTTCTCGGGATGGGGGTTACACGACGACAATAATCACTCCAGATGAATTTTTCGGTAACAGACCTGAGTTTCTGGATCAGACCCGTTGCAACAGCAAGCAGGAAGCCGAAAGTTTTCGTTTGTTGCGCCACTGACGGGGGAACAGTCGGCGAAGTGGTTTACATTCAATGCTGCGTTATGTGGAAGTTTTTTCCGGAGCACTTTGGTCGTGCCCGATGTTTTCTTGTATTTTATCAAGCCCACATGGCAGACATGGCTTATTTTGTGATGAATGCCGCTGCATTCGACAGGTTAGATTATCGCTTTTGTGCTTTTTGGCCAGGGAATTCCGGTTGTCGATCAACCGAAGTCGCGCTAACGGAAACATCCGAAGTTTCTTGATGTTGCTTTAACGTAGGACAAGGTTAGTGAGTGGTTGCCGTCTAAAATGTTCTGTAACTTGTTAGTAATATATATATATATGTATATTGTAAGTAGTAACCGGATGAGTGAGCAAAATTTGACCGGTTTTGCGGTTATTGTCGCCCGTCAGGTATGCGTACCTGGTACTCTTTTGTTCAATCATCTTCATGCTTGTACGCTACGAATTGATACGTCTCACCAGAATGCAGTTTGTGGTGTCAGGAGTACGCATTGGAGCTCTTCGTTGAAGGATCCACAGAAGAAGCACAGCCGTCATTCGTTGATAATTATTTGTCAGTTGGGCTGAGTCCTAGTTTGGATCGAAACGTCACAATAGACGTTATAACAGTGTACGCCTTCTAACCTGCGGTATATATAAAAGCTCGCTTAAAAAATGGCTGACGATGAACGATGAAGTTCTCTAGGACGCTGTGGGACTTTGTTTTACGAACGCCTCTCCCTTAAAAGCGCCAGTGGCAGTAGTAGTATTGTGACAGCCTAGGGTGGCCGTCAAATGGACATTGCGTGTACTCTGCTTCTAGGTCGATTCCATCAGAAATGTTTGATGAAAGTACTGGAAGCTCACGGAACGTAATAGCCCTGAACTGAATGGCCGAAGATACGCACCGGATTTTCGGCTCTGTTCGCTCGGTTATTTTACCGATCAGACCTTACCAGAGGTTTTGATTGAGCGCGCGTAGAATCGTCCCTCATTTGGTCTCGGATGCCAGGTAGAGATTTGTTCATTGAAAAACCGCGGGCCGTAGAGGCTGACCAATGACAAGGGTGAGGAGTATGAGAGAACCGGCGTTTGACCACATTAGTGGCAAAACCAACCAAGAATTCGTTTCTTTTCTCATTATTCCGCTTACGACGATATTATACCTGGTTAGAGACTTGAGTTAAAATAAGGATAACAAAGTTAGTCCCGCCCTATTCTGGCTGACCCGAAAAATCTCGTTATACTCACTCAGCGACTAGCAAACCCACGGCGAAAAATAGAGTTTCGGAATAGAAATTCTTGGATCTGTACTGGTCACAAATTCTGGGGGTTTAGATGGCTGGCACAAATTCCGACAGATGAATGTTTCGCTGCCAGTAAAGATGAAGGCTTTTGAATTGGCTCAATTAGCGCCGGTAACTCAAGACCTGCAGTTTTGCGGTGTCACGAAAATACGTATGCTCAATCGGTTGGATAGAGATGTAAGATCAGTATAATAGCATCATTTTCCATTGGTTACTGGTCAGTATGCAGTCACTAGGTCCCAGGCATGCATTAAAATGTAATAAGCACTTCTCAAATAGAATAACCATTTTAAGTCGTTGACAATTTTCTCAGGCATTGGTAACCGGTTAACCTTGTAATGTGAATTATAGTACGGTTGTACCTAACCCGCTGTTGAAGTCAGCGATTTCGGTAGTTAGTTAACGCGTGATGGATGTGGTGTAAAGGCATTAATGAGAAGTCTTATTTTTTCGATGATCGGTTTTTAAATAACGATTTCTCTACTTATTACACAACAAAATTACGTTAACAGTACAGTGAAGGACAACAGTAGATCTATGGATGTATCAACTACAAATCAGAATTCTTATTGATGTATTCCACGGACGAAGCTGACTAAAACAACGATAAGCAACAATTTCGGAACCGAGACAAAAGCAAAAGCATTTTTGGAAGCCCATCTACACAGGATCATTAAATCACCACCTTAATTCCATTTTCAATAAAACAACAAACGATAACGCGATATCAGGATATTGCTGGTCAAGTGATGGTCTTGGCTTGCTGCGGGACGCATGATGCACAAACCACCTGATGTTCAGTTATTAGCAGAGCCATTAGCGGTGGCAAGCAGTTAAGTTAGTAGAAGAGTTGTGTGAATGGTTTGCGTTCATGGGCTGCACATAGGATTGCATTGCCGTTCAAAAGCGTTTGGTTGAATACGTACCAAAACCAACCAATCAGTTAATCAGTCAGCCCCTCCGTCCGCTCCCCATTGATCCGTAATTGGATGAATAAATCAGTGAACCATTTAAGTTTTCAGTCGATTAAGTAAAATGACGGTCATTCTGAGTCAGTCAATCAGGCTTCATCTTTTAATTCAAAATTGATCGGACATCCCGATCCGTTTGTTCTCAGTTGTGTACTTGTCTACTTGAGAAGTCCGTTTCTCGCTTTGACGTTTGAATAGATTGTCAGCTTATTTGTTTGATTCTCATTCTGGCTCCTTCTAAGGCGATTATCGATTCACTTGTTCGTCAGTTTTAGTGATCGAAGTGTAATTGAGAAATTGGTGTTTGCACTTAGTCGCATCAATCTGACGACATTATTTCATTTCGCAATTATTTACAATATTTTTGACTACAACCAGGACCAGATCTCTTCGGTTCGGGCGACGTGAACATCTTGTCCCGTGGAATTCGCGAACCAGCCCGTTTCACTGCTTTATCGTAGTTTGTCGACCGACAGATGAATTTGTCGACTGGCTGACTTGTTGATCAGCCAGTCATCCGGCAGCGTGATTTCAGATTTTGTCTATCTCCCTCACCATCCTTTGCCGTTTCTCGACCAACCGGTTTGCGATTGACTACCCCTCCTACCCGAACACCTCGCCCGTTTCAATCGGTTTGAATCTTTGTCTACCACATAACTGAAAGCTGTATTGATCGGCTACATTGTATCCTGACGTAATCACCTTGGTCTAGAGGGGGAGAGAACGGGCTCTTTTTTCTGTGCAGTTTGTGCACACGAATGGGATTACGAATGTTTCATACTTGCACATTTGTAGATTATGGCTACGCACGATCTACCATGGTCCTCATGTTGGACAATCGATTGTAAGGTAACAATGATGGCATAAATCAAACACTTCCCGAACTCGATTATCTAACTGCGTTGTATGGTATTCAGGACTGTGCCTATTGATTTTCGGATTCTCTGTGTGTTTAGCCGTGTGTCATACATGGCCGCGCACAAAGTTGCATGCACATGCAGATGCCATGCGCAGACTACATGGCCTTGCCACGTACTAAACATAAATAACTTTGTGACTCAGCCTAAAGTCTTCGGTTCACTCTTCCGAAAGCGAAGAAATAGTACGGAGCAGTTAATGGAAGCACTTAGTGGCCAACACTATTAAACGATGTTAGAATACCACTGGAACAAACGAATTGTTCGTTTGAACCAAGCTAATATCTTCTGCCTGCGACACCGACATCAATCAAAACAACTCATTGGTATGGGTACACCAAGTTGCAAAGAGCTAAAGATCATCGTTGAAAGTCGTAACCAAAGCTCCGCCGAATTTGTTGATGTATACCTTGAGGATAAACAGGTAAGAGGCTTGCTGTAGATCGTTGCGGGTTTGGTAAATAATATACGATAGAACAGAAATTCAGCAATTCACCTAACATTGGCCAAAGGTTTCGTGACTCTGGGCAGCACAATAAGCGACTACCAGTAGTCACGAAACTCTTCATGAGCGTTCGTCACTTGCTTGTTCAATCTCCAGTGAAACCCATAGGTTGTAGACCAGTATACCGACTTCGATTGTGTAGCTGTTGACTGCACTGTTTAGGCTCCTTTCAGCCCGTGCTGTTTCATATATATGCGGATATTAGATCGAATTTGTGCCTGCAGACGTAACATTCATCTCACTGTGAAACCCTTCTGATTGGATTTAGTCTTTATTCTATCCCTTTCATCCATTTTTGCGGGTAACACATTCGAAAACTATTCACCCGTTTCAAACACAACCTGTTTTGCTCCGTTGAAGTGTCCATTACCTCAGCGACAACGTACCCTGCTCATTTCCTCATCAACCTCAAGGCTGCACCTGTGGAGTGAATCTTGTTCTTCAGCTCTTATCGTACATCCCCTTTTTGGGGTCGCCTGTGTTTTGTACCTGACAACCATTCTTCGATTGCGAGACATTCGCCACTGAGAATACAGGGCGTAGCCTTTACCTTATTCGATCTGGTTGATTAGTTGTGAGTTCTATAGTAATAACTTGCACCTGGATGTGTGTATGCACTTCAACCTTCTTCGGATATTGTTACTCTTTTTACCACCACCAATTTCGGCGATATGTCGACTAACTTGAACATGTTTGTTCATCCTCAGTTTTTCAGTATAACGGGTGAACAATAGGGCCTATGTATGTTTGCGTGATTCGGAGTTTTCAGATTAGCTGATCTTGTGGCCGGCGCAGAAGCTTATCAGTGCCGTCAGATTGCTCGAACACTCACTAGAAGTCTACTGATCAAATTTCACCTGGACCTTCCTCTCAAAACCCTTTTTGTGGGCCGATTTCTGACTCGCATTAGCAGAAGTATCTGCCATATGTGATTATAATACATTTTATAAGACTGAAGTGTTTGAAGTTACTCTTAGGCGAAATATTGTGCTAAATAGGATCGGTGGTTCCGCTCGATCGACTGAACGTGCTACTTAGACAATATAAACCTTCTGGATTTTCGGATGACACTGTCAATTCTACTTTGATTTTGACACGGAAAACCTAACATGTCCTTGCAGAATGCGAATAGTTCAGTTATTCCAAAAAATATTACAATGGCTAAGTGCCTCCCTGGTCGGATTCTTGATTCCCTTTCGGAACGCAGAATAAACGACCACTAAGAACACTCATGTGGTGCTATGGAAATAAAGGCCTCGATGAATATTTGAGGCTATAAAGTTGCGATAATGTTAAACCGGTCAGTTTTAGTCAGCTGAGGGGATTGTGACTCGCCAAATGTGTCATGATCCTGAATGGTTCCATTGTGCGCGGAAGTCATCGCCGGTGAATTCGCTGTCAAGTAACAGTTGAGATTATCATCGACGGCAAGGTACATAAAGAAATACTGCTTTGTTTGGCAAGAAAGTGTTGTCATTTAAAGCCATTCCGGTCCCACGCCCTGTTAAAAGAGAAGACTTGTCCGACGAAGAATTCATAAGGAGATATTATGCGATTCACGAATGAAACTTCTATTAGACAAGGGAAAATGGTAGTCTCAATTACACTACGGATCATCCCACTTCGTTTAATGATTTTTTCAGCATGGATGTATATATAAAATGAAATTGTCAGAAATTACCTCATCTTGTAACCAAAAGCACTAGGATTGGATAAGCCTTATTCTTACAGGATCATTTTCAATTCGGGAACTGTACGGATGTATGGGCAACCGACTCGTCATTAACAATCGTGACTCAGATTTCTGACCTGTTGGCTGAAATGCAAACTCTCGGTCATACTATTCGGCCTCACGAAATTATTATTTCTGCCTCTTATGTCTTTTTGCTCCCCGTGTCATCTCTTTTCAAGGACGGGATCGCGGTTAACAGAGGACTCCCAATTGGGGAAGTTGACCGCCGGTGGGGTATTTGGAATCCACGATCTTCACGTCCAAACGCGAGAACCTTTTACGTTTGACTACTGCCGGTCATTTAAAAAAAAAACAGAGGTAAGAGGCTTCCTAGATATGTTAACTTTTTCTCAAGATCATAGGAACTATCACCGTCATTCGTGACAGCTTGGACAGTAAGCAAATGATGAATCAGAACGCGAACTTGCATTCAATTATCATAAATGTAAAAAGCATTTATGTCATTCATGAGAGTTGCATCCTTTTAAATTCAACTTGCCTAAGCCAACCTGTTTTATTGATTTGCTTAGTTATCACAGTGTACTGATAAATGACTAGACGGTTGAATTTATGGGATTGTCACCTAAGCTTAAGGGCTAGAAACTAGTTGATTGCGTTACGTTGGAAACACCGATGATCATGGTCACTGATTGACACACACTCCCACATCCGTGGACATGAACTGCACGAATGTGGTTTACATGCAGCTGTGAAATTCGGCTGCACATCCTGTGAGAAAATGTGAGAATTTAGGTCATCCACTTGTGAAATTCCTTGGCACGTTGATCGGCAACAAGCGGATTAGTGTTTGGTCCTACTACAAAGAAAAAAAGGAGTTTTATTTGGAATCACGAAAACGCTCGATTCCATAGTAAATGATTAACGCATTTTGACGTCTCAGCAGTGTGAAATGTTTTTTTGTCAAGTGTTGCGAGGTGTCCAAACATATTACACGGACACGAAAGAATTCAAACCATTTAATGACAGGGTCACACTGAATAGTACATGTGATCGTTGATATTGCTGCCCCACTTCGGACCGCTCTTGGTTACCTCGTCAAACTGGAGATAATGCAATCAGGCGAGTATATGCGGCCGATCCATCAACACCCATGGTTTACTGCCAAATATGCAGTTTAGGAGTCGTTCATTATTAGTGAAAATAAATAAAGGGAAGAACACGATGTCACAGCTGATAGAAATGACATGCAAGAATCTCAAACGGCAATGAATGGCTAGCATCTGTTCTGTCAGCCTGAAGGATTTCACGAAAAAACTGCCATGATATTTAGTTGCCTATTGTTTTTCTGTCATGCTCACAAGCATCCATTAGTTTCCTCATACGAAAGCCGTATCGAAATTCAAGATGTATGATTTAAAAATTGACAGTATAGATGAAAAAGGGAAAAGCAACATTGGTTGGGTAAGCCAGCAGCAAAATCAAACATCAGTTTCTATGACCGTATGTGCAGTTCAAAGTGACCCTCATTATCTAGTTTGAATGACTTCTTTCGTGCCCGTGCATTATGTTTGAACATCTCGCAATATTTGATAGGAAAACATTTCACACTGCTGTGACGTGAACTATGAAACCCAGTTGCTTCGCGAGTACATGGAAATTCAGTTTTTCGATTCTAATATAATTTTAGTTATTGGTGGTGTTTCTCGGAAAATTCTCCCCATCGGACTGATGGCAAATCAGATGTATTCCCAAAATATCGCACTAGTAAATTTGCACAAAGCTGCTCGTGTTCACTGTGCACGTAATTTTCGGCTGTTTTAGATGATCGGGACTTGATGAAAAAAATCGTTTTTGTTACAATGAAGTTTTTCCATATTTTGGACAATCGACTAACTGCGTGTGAGCCCGTGCGATCGAAGGTCACATGACAATCGCCCCTGCTTCAATCTCTAGGACTTACAATGACAGACACGGTCAGTGATTTCGTTTTCAGTTCGATCAGGACTGCCTATGCAACCACCAAGTGAATGTGCGACAAATCTGTGCCAGATCTTTGCACTAAGAGTGACTAAACACATCTCAGCAACCCGCATCCGTTTTCTCCATTGATTACAATCCGTGACCGTCTTCGTTGAAGCTACTTTTACGGGATGAACCGTGTACCTAAATCAGCAAGTCACACAACTGGTTTTCGGTTTACTTGCCGTACGCGAGAATTATATGTACATATACACTCCTAGAGCTAGTCTCCCTCAAGTCCACGAGTGTTTGATGTAGCATTTGACACGCTACAATATCAAAATCTTTATTTCATAAAGTCAGATTTATTAAGTCTTCCGGTATCCAGACGTAAGCAAGTCCCGGTCGATGAGGATTGCCCTGTATACTTGACTTTTATGTGTAAGGACCCAAGCCCTGGTCCCAAGAAGATAGAGCATATTTGGCAGCGTCTGAAGCTTAACAATTGAACAAATATTAACAAATATTGATTCCCCGTTAGGATCCCGCTGGCAGGTATCCGGTTAACGGAAAGATTCGCTGGGAAAAACAGTCAACTGTGTAAAAAGTCTTCTCATCTGAGAATTATTTGGACGAAGTATCTATGTTTCAAGTTGCAATTAAATGTTGGCATCACATATTTGAACAGAAAGGTAAATGTATTTGTGGGTTGAAGTGCCCCATTCACTATTGTCATAAAATCTGGTGAATTTAGTTAGTTTGGTGATTGGATTTTGACTAACTGTGCGCAAGCTATGGCATTTCTAGTCTGTAAAAAAATTGACAAGATACCGAGATGGCGAAGTGAACACTGTTGTTTTTGCCATGGTCTCAACAATCGATTCGACGGTTCACGTGCCCAGCTCCCAGGGGATCTGCATTTGGTCGACAGACAGATAAGCGCAGTGTGAGCGTTGACATACTGTGAGCACAAACGACTTGCTGGGGATAGTGAATCAGCCAGTGGCCTTGCTAAGGGGTTAAAATGCACCCTTAAGCTGCCATAATACACCATTTGCAGTGGGCGTTTCCCGTTATTTATTTTTACGTTATTGTTGCTGAAGCAATCAGGCATATTGTTTTATGCTACTATTTAGAACTTACTACATAACACCATCAAAATCATGACATCAAAGACTAGATCTATCGGTTGTAAAGGATGTAGACGAAGTTACTTTCACTTCACAACCGTTTCTTAACGCGCGTGCTGGTTCCTACTAGCTTGGCTAGCTCTGCTGTTTCGTTGGGTGACTCATAATAGCTGTCCAAATGGTTGAAGCCAAATAACGGCTAAAAAAGGTATCTGAGGTAACGCATCACGAAAAATCCAGAGACCGCAGATGAATCACTGTTTGGGATCGATAAACATATACGAACGGATTCAGATGACAAGCAGTAATACCCGTAGGATTATTTCTTTGCTGAAATTCATTCATTTCTCTGATCCGCTTGGGATCTAATTTTTAGTTCGAAAAGTTTTCATATTAACCCAAAAATGGTGAAATGCATACCCAAGGCCGGGAAATCGCCAACAGTTTGTTACCTCCTGCAGTCCACAGAATGGTGCACTCTGCTTTTCTCGTCTCTCATCGTATCTGATAATTACTCACCTAAAGAATGCATAGAACTGACTTAAATGCTGCTGTCAGCAACTTCAGTCTTCACGGATTTTTTGTGCTACCTTTTTATGACATGCTTGAAGCATGAGTGCAATGGGACGGACATGTCCCACAGCCACTAGAGCCCACTACAGGCGGGTGCGGGAGTAAACGGCAACCTTGACCCTGAAACTCGGAGTGGCATAGAACCACATGGGATTTCACTAGATCAGGTGTCGTAGCCAGCCGGGCGACAGTGAGCTGCCGTGCGAATGCGTGCTTAGCCATTCTCTTCTCTGTCTTTCGCTGCCAGGTGAGCTAGTTGTTGAGGTTGCGCCCTTTGTTCCATGCGATCGCGTTTCTTAGTTTTGTACGGCCACGGGTCCTTAAGGCTCGAGTTAGTACGAATGAGTCACCGTAGACCGTAGAATCTATCAGTTGGGCAATGTAAGCTGTACGAATCTCCTCACCCTGTGTGAGGTGCACTGATGCCTAGTCAAATTTCTTCCTGCGTTAAATCGCCCAATTGTATCAGTGCTATTATACCCCCATGTGAGATCCAGTTTTGACATCTGGGACACAGGTCGTCCATCCGGGGATGCGACAACTCTGAACGGACGTTTTATGCGCCCAGTGTTGATCTTCAAGTGCTGCTGTTGCTACTCCTATTTCAACATTAGTCTTTGAAAGTTATTGGTCTACGGAAGAAGGATAGGGAGCAACAATTTTGCCTCTTTGGTTTACTCCGTGTTTCATCATTTGATTGGTAAGGCTGTAATCAAGGCGAAAATTATTGGTGCCTAGTAGACCTTGTTGGTTGGGTCGCGTTTTATGTATGGCTGCCACACGTCTGTCCTTCCTCAACCTGTTTCCGTTTCTCTCTCAGAGTGAAAGAAACCACGTGGAGGTCAACATATGACGTGGCAACGAGGATTGAGGAAATATACAGCTGACCTAGGTAAAGTAGGTGTCTCACATCTTCGTGATTGGGGTGCAAAAGTTCCGCCAACCGGTAGCTTGGAGACACTGGAGGATAAGGCTGGGAACGGTGAACGACGACGATCGTATTGCCACTTCCTGTCGAACCAGACCTACCGAAAAATGTGCGTTTGTACAGTTAGACTGCGTTTTGTGTGTTGAATACCATGACACTGTTTTCTTTTACCGCCTGTGTGAGTTCAGCGCACATATTCATTCTTTCATTAGCAGCACGAAACGCTGTAAGAAAGGCAGCGCTCTGTGATGTTCCCCTTCTGTATAACGCCAACAGCAAATATCATTCCGACAGTTTGCTTGTTTAGCAACAGAATGCAAAAAGCCTCCGGATCACTTTCATTTTGTACATGTTTAATTGTCTGCTATTCTTAGCCATGCGAAAACCACAGGTTTATTTGATGACTCGATCTTTGGTTCTTTGTCAGGACCATTGACACTGATTTCACCATTTCAGACCGTGCACTTTTGATTCACTTCATGCCTTCTGATTTTTGAGCTATCAGGTTTCCATTTCAGTTCAATCTAATCGAAGTAGACAACAATCAGGAATGGATACATCTACCTTGTGTTACCGAAACCTCAACCGAATATTGGGCCCAGATAGTTGCATTCAAGATTTAAGTATTGCCATATTTTACGTTTTATTCAGCATCCTTACTGTATTTTAAGAGACCAATCGTAGCACTTCATTTTTCTCCATGCCGAACTTTGTCAGCATCTCGATCAGCTGCATCCGTCCAGTTGCCAGCTACAGTTCACCTTAATACATTAGTGGTTCGGTTGGCAAATACTAAACATTCATATGCCACTCGTAATGCGAAATGCTGAGCATCCGGTATAAGGAATCAGAAATATTGAGATGGAATATTATTTTTAAGCATACCTCGGCAACACTATTGTAGATTGCCGCTTTTTAACACTTAATACTGCCTATAATATGCACTCAAATTGTTTCCCAAAGCAATTTTACTGTTTCAAATCAAAAAATAAAAATAAAATAAAACCATAGATGCTCATACCACGACTCAAATCAGCCCAATCTGAAAAACTACCTGATGACGAAGGGTTAAGTGCGTGGCTGAACTACTTTCAGTGTAAGTACTCTCATGATCCAGACAGCTACGTTTGGTAATCATGAGTATGCCTGCACTGAGAACAGCAGCCATGAAGGAATTACATGACAACCGGGCGAAAAGTATGATCGGGTAATGGTATCAAGTCCCAGACTCTGCACAGCGTTCTGTGTCAGGTCAGCGCCAGTGACTGAATAGGGGTTGAGAATTTAGGTGCACTCATCGATTGGTGTCGATCAATTCTCACCAGCAACCTGATATCTGTGCTCATTGTTCGTGTGCGTGGTCTAACAGTTTGAGGAGAATGAAGTTAGGGTGTGGCAAATCTAACAGAGAAACTAAGGATGCTTCGAGGCACAGATTTATTTCTGCTTAATTGTTGCCCAGCAAAGGCGCACTATGCTGAGTATGTCGGTTTCCGAGAGAAAACAGCAAACTTGAGATGAGTACACTCGACGAGTGTCCCTGACCAGAATTGAAAAAAAGCGAGCAGAGTTGATTATCAGCTGTCATTCCAACTGTTTTGGCTGTGGTTCTTACTGTATATCGAGACCACATGAAACACATGAGACGTCATGACAGGTCGGTAGAGTTGGGGTGTGGAAACCGAGTTGGTTCGAAAACCCGTACGCCTGGAATATTATAAGTAGGACAAATTCCACGGAATTCTACAATGATGATCTAGTTAGGGTAATGGACTGCGAAAAGTTCTAAAGTAAAATCCATTCGTAGTGTTTTCATGCGTCAGCTACAAACCATGCATTCCACCATCACTCCAAGTGGTCGCAGATTTAACGAAAATGAAACTGTCCACCGAGGCCTACTACATAAGGTGTACAACGTAGCTGACCACCGAATGGTGTGCACTATCTTAGAACCAATGAATGCGAAATGACCAGTGCTTTCTCGTTGTCTATAGTTCACTCCAGTAACGTCGCCGGTCGTCTCGACCGAGGTTAAACAACTGATCTAAAGGCACAGCTCAGTACAGATCAAGCTGTAGCGTCATGCAAAGCAGACACAAGTGATAAAATCTACCTTCTCTGTTGGTATCAAACGCTTCACCATGAATTTCAGCGGGGCAGTAATAAATCATGAGTCACTTCTACCAACGACCAGTCAGCCATTCCGTCTGTCTGGTAGTCGATCGGTCAGTCTGCCTTATACGTCTATCTCTTTATGCAGTGTTTTACGGTAGTGTGAGGGATGCGAAACATGAGTGACAGCGCATAGGACAGCGGTGGTGGGGGTATTTTTGGAGCGACTTGGGTGGTAGTCCCATTCGGGAAGAGCTAGAACTCTACGAAATCCGTTGAATCCACTAACCGCCTGCTTTATTCCGTTTTAGCAAGACAGGGAAACAATGGTCGAACGAGGAGCCAGCCGATCGATCCTATGAGGACCTGACGGGCGGATCTTTGATGTGACTCCGTCCAAAATTAAGGGCAGTGGGTATAAATTCATTCGTTTGCGTCAATTGGAGGTTCAGATGGGATCCTATCCAAAGATGTGACTGTGTGGATCACGTGATGAGAACTAAACAATCGAGCTCAACATTAAAGCATACCTAAGTCGATAGAAGTTAGCCGACGCCACATGGTCTGTCGTTCAGAGAATCGCAGATTCACGCGGATGGTAACGATTTGCTTAATTAGTCCTAATGAAAATGGGACCCTACTCACCATGTAATAAAGTAATAATTTAGTATCCGTTTTACTCCATTCCATTGGGCGAAATTTACCAAGGTCATTTTGTAGCAGTAGTTATGAGGAAAAGAATATTAAAGAACATAGTTGTTACTAATGCGCCCATTTGAAAAGTAAACTGGATTTCATTTTTTCTCAACGATGAGCCTTCCCTACTTTCCTTTTTTAACGTGGAATAAGATATCGTACCACGCGTGTCCCAGCTAATCAGTTTCAAAAGCACTTTAGTTTTAGACGTCACTGTGAAGATGTTGGATTAGTTTTAGGAAAAATTGACTATCTGCCTGGTTATCTTGGTGTTTACTGGCATATGTTCATCTTTTTTTCCTTCCACAGAAAAACAATTTTATGACAACGTATTTTTCGCGTGATGCACCACAGTACATCCTTGCGGGCATTTGGAGCGATATGCATCAGTCAATCAAAAATGCCGCGACCATAAATGACGAAAACCGAGCTGTGATTAGTCCATCAAAAGTTCGTCAACAGGTTCACATCAGCGAACTTCTACCGGAACTCGTTTGAATTAAATATGACGTGAAATTTTGCGGATGCATATCTTGGGCAATTTTCGGTACGTCTAATCAAATTCCTCCCGTCCGTGTGAATCATGAAACAGCCGAACCGGCCAGCGATTACATCGGAAAGACAGAAATAGTCTGAACTAGCATAGTTTCGGCCCCGAGCAAGGAAAAGTGTGAACGTCTATAAGAAAGAAACATTTGTTTCCTCATCGGCGACATTCAATCATCACGAGTCTCACCATATCGTGTCAACTTTATTCAATTCTGTTCGATGAATGAACACTGTGTTGCTTAGGAAATTTGTTCCCAATAACTTCAGAGTCACAGAGCACGTCAAATTCCACTGATTGTTTTAGGACTAAACAAGAAAGTTGCAAGATTTCATTATTATTATGCATAAGAAAGCTTCAATATGCAACTAATATTTGTTATTTGAGGAGTCACCAGAATTCTGACATCAGCCAACTTGTGATGCGACAGAAGCTATCAGGTGAACATGAGTGGTAATTTCCAAAACCGAGCCCAATCCGTCAGTGTCTCTGAATCTGCTGCTGATCAATTTATTAATGAATCCAAAAAGTTCGAACAGGAGCCTCTTGATGAATAAACTAACAAACTAATCTTATTTCTTATTCGAATTTGTGTGGATAACCATACTTTTGTCCAGCAGTTGTTCTAATTTTGTATTACTCCTGCATGTCCCGTTAACCGAGAGTTAGAACATTTTACTCGCAAAAAAATGCGGACAATGTTCATCTCTGGATGAATACCTGGTATACTAATGGGAAATCGTGAACTTGCGCAGATTGTTTCGAAAACGGAATCATCCAAGTAGTCCATATGACACTAGTTAAACACACGAGAGAATTGAGATGGGACCAATTTCGTGAAAAGTACGAAAATTTGAACATGGAGGAAAAACTGGATTTTGTTTGACAATTTATCGGTGAGGGCAGACATACAGTCATCGCATATTGGTGAAAATAACACACAAGAAAACAACAAAAATGGTCAAGATCATTCGGAATGTGAGTCACGTGTATGCTTCTCGATCGGCCACAGTTAACAGATTGACGCACGTGTCATGGACAATGGACTAGCTGGTCAATTGGGCTAGGCGAAGCGAAATTCTGGTTGGTTGTTTGATTGGGCACGGTTACTATTTCATGAACTTGGTCGATCCACAATTTCCATCGATATATTAGGACAAAATTTGGATTCCTGGGACGGAGCAATGAAGTACCGCAACTCGATAAACAACGATAGTTGAGCGAAATCACAGTAGAAAATAAATGCACAATTTCACCATATCGGAAACGAGTGGTCCAGTATCAGCTTGACATGCAAGAAACAATACCAACAATCTCGACGTGAGCAACTCCGGCGTAGGAAGAAACCAAGGGCAACTACACAATCAGCACTAGAGGACGAAGTCATCAAAACTTTCAAACCACCTCGGACGGCTCTTGTAGTGAGGGTTCAAAAACTTCTGCAGCTCTGGGGACGTGTGTAGATGACCGTTTAATAAACAAAACTCACGGTTATCCACAATAGGTGACGGCATTCAGACCCTCAGAGTGACAGATTAAATTGCACCCTTGATTACGCCTCATGATACTGGCAGATGGAGATGTATACTCGTCAGTATTCCAACTGATATATGCAATTTAATAAGATGGCATTCACCTACTCAAATCATCCTGAAGCACTTCAACAATGGATGGAAATCGTCCCGGATAAACCGGTGCAATAGAACTGTTCGATTCAAAAGTACGATGCCCAGGCACATGGACGCATTTTATAAGTTTGGTTAGAATACCAGTTCGAAGTCTATAAGGTGCCCGTAGATAATGGTTGGAGACAATAGATGATGGGATTAACTGTCACAGTCACTGGCGTTATTGCTTTCACAGTCCTTCTTCGTATTATATTATTGTATAGCTGTTCAAATAATTAGTTTGCCGTCTATTTTTCACTAGTCTTTCTTCTCTATTTTAGAATAGGTTGTGCTGAGAAACTGAAATCA
>LUCM01000704.1:382465-458724 GCA_008360955.1 Fasciolopsis buskii | reverse complement strand
CAATAATATAATACGAAGAAGGACTGTGAAAGCAATAACGCCAGTGACTGTGACAGTTAATCCCATCACCTATTGTCTCCAACCATTATCTACGGGCACCTTATAGACTTCGAACTGGTATTCTAACCAAACTTATAAAATGCGTCCATGTGCCTGGGCATCGTACTTTTGAATCGAACAGTTAGTTCTATTGCACCGGTTTATCCGGGACGATTTCCATCCATTGTTGAAGTGCTTCAGGATGATTTGAGTAGGTGAATGCCATCTTATTAAATTGCATATATCAGTTGGAATACTGACGAGTATACATCTCCATCTGCCAGCATCATGAGGCGTAATCAAGGGTGCAATTTAATCTCTCACTCTGAGGGTCTGAATGCCATCACCTATTGTGGATAACGATGATTTTTGTTTATTAAACAGTCATCTACACACGTCCCCAGAGCTGCAGAAGTTTTTGAACCCTCACTACAAGAGCCGTCCGAGGTGGTTTGAAAGTTTTGATGACTTCGTCCTCTAGTGCTGATTGTGTAGTTGCCCTTGGTTTCTTCCTACGCCGGAGTTGCTCACGTCGAGATTGTTGGTATTGTTTCTTGCATGTCAGGATGATGTTTGATCACTCGTCATCGTGTCTTTCCGATCCAGAATTTTCTGGTAATTTCGATGAAGTTCTTCTTTGCTTTTAATTGTTTGGCCAATTTTTCCTAATGTGAATCCTTCTTCACTTGCAAAGAAACGCGAAATTGATGTGAGGTAATACAGTTGATAATCGTTCCGACACATTTTGTGCGGATATAATTCTTCTCTGTGTTTTTCTTTGCATAAATTTGTGAGCAAATTATTTTTGCACAAATCCGGCAAAACCTGATTTTAAAGATTATTTGTTTTTTTGTCATTATTTGCTAGTAATTAACTCCCTGTTATTTATCATCGTGAAATTTGATGTTTGACTAAATGATTGGTTCCTATATACGTTCTCACAAGTTTAGCAGTATTCGAAACTGTTGATGTGTGTTATAAAATAAGCGATTACTCGCACGATGGGTTTGATGGAAAGCGTAAACTGCGTGATGTAAGCATTTGTTTTATCCTTCCAGTTCGCACTCTTCAGACCTTCCCCAAGTTTTTAGCCAAGCAGCGTTCATAGAACGTTTCAACATTTTTACCGGTGCTGCTTTTTTCCCCTATACTGTTTTATTCTTTATTTTCACGCCACTTTACATGTTTTGCTAGCATCTGTCAAATTGTCTTTTAGTGGTTCTACTAAATTGGATCAAACGAGTTTGTTTTTTCAATTTCCCGCGAAATAGACAAACTTCCGTCTTCCTATCGATACATTCTAAGATTTTCCAGACTAATGAAATGATAAACTAGATTCAGCTTGTAAGGTGAATAGGAAGGGGAATTTACACTAGTTTGCAGAGAAGCAATTCAATTAAGGACACCTTTCTGACTACTTGTAGGTAGTGTAGAACCAAGAAAAATTATGGACTGTAAAATGTGAATCATGAAACCGTCAATGTGTGGAGGGAGAAGTGAGCAGTTAGTTCATTGCAGAGCGTTCTATGTGAACTTACTATTTATGCACTGCTTTGCGATCAAACCACTGGTAGTCAAAGAGATTAGTAGTTTAATCTTGCTGATTTCTAAGACAATCAAGTTCTCGGTCCGTAAATGAACGGCTTGAAAAAGCCCACAAAACACGCGTGAAAGCCAGCTGAAGAACAGGCTGATCTACATCATGTGACGAGCTTTTTTCACTCTCCTTCACTTCATTATTCATTCCACTTTCATCATCCAGCTGAAGATCCAACTCTAAAGTGGTGTTGCAAAGTTATGAAAGTGTAAACCTTTATCGGCCCTGAAACAAACAGTCTAAGCAGATCACGTCGAAACTGTTCGCTACCGATATGGTGATTTGGAACCCCCAGAGAGGTCCCTCCCTAAACTTTTACTTTAAATGCTTGATGCTAACAACTTAGCTACAGTGACTGGAAACTTAGAATGAGTCAGTTTTCTGCGTGGCCTCAGATACCCACTCCACGATCCTTAGAATGGTATACTGCAGGCCAAATAAATAATATACCAGTCAGTGACCTTGACCTTATTTGATGCCCTTGTCATTCGGACTACAAGTTATCCGTGGAAAAGCTGCAGCATAAAGGGGATACGGATAAAATTATATTTTTCAAGAAATCACTGAAACTTTCATGAAATCGGCGGGAAGGGAATTTGAGGGAGCAAGTTTGAAAGACCTTGGGGATGCTGCCTAAGAGCTCCACATGAAAACAGCCGTAAAAGTTGGTCTTCCGACTAACTGCAAGTTTCACAGCTCAGAGGTCAATGACAAAGGACTGCTGCTATTATAAAGTCTATTTCCTAGCTAGCTGACTGAATCTTTATAACCCTTGCAGAAACTCACGGGAAGATTTTTCAAGGGTGCACACGGTAAAACAGATACCGTCAAAGTTTGAGCTGACAGCGGTTCTGGAATGCCACTAATTGTATTAGTATTACTGTTATGGTTGCAATGGTTTACCCCTACAAAGGGCACGGAAACGTACACAAGGGTATGAATGACCGTTCATAGATCAGTACGAAATGATGATTCTACTCATGTGGAACATTGATATCGCAAATCCCCCTTCATTTGGAAAAGTAAACGGCAGGCGTTTGTGCTTATTATTTGACTTAGAGTTTACACACGATGCACCAGTTAGGTGCAAAATATTTATACTGGTATGGTCAGAATTCCAAGCTAGAAACCATGAAATTTGGCGTCCATTAGGCATGGCTCATGGTTTGTCACTTTGTGAGTGCTGAAATAAGGATGAAATACCTGGACAGAGTGACACGTGTTGGTCAGCCAGAAAATGATGTGAATCATTTAACTCGTGGATAAAAAGTGAAAGCACTATTCATGATAGACTTATTCTCGTCGAACATGAGCCAGTTCTTCTCATTAGTCTGCAACTGAATTACAAAATACCCGATGAATTGGAACATCGTTCTCCAGCACCATCAAAGATTGTTCTTGGTAGTAGGAATGGTCTTAGGAGGCAGGCCCAATACTAAACTCTGAACTAATGCTTCAGTGTTAGCGCTACGTACAAATTATACCGAACAGTGCATTCAACGGACAAGGGCCTCCTCGACTGCAAGCTAACAAATGACATCGTTTTCGGTGGTTCCCGCGACATTTTTCCAGATGACTTTGCCACGCTGTTCACGGGGAACTATTGTTGCTACCGTTACAATAACGTGATTAATTGCACCGATGAATATCTTTTGGTTCGGAATTAGAATGTGTTATCAAAGAGTCTTATTAGTTTTCGATTTTTTAGCCGACAGTCAGCAATCCTTAAAAGATTTTTCTGCCCGATGCTTCGAGTCCTCATTCAGCACGATAGCTTCTCAGGAGCCAGTCATCTTGATTTAATCTTCCCGAAATTATGAAAGCTGTCGTGTTTACATTTCAGCTTTGGACGATAATGATGTTGTGCAATTTTTGTCGTAGCTTTTGACGTCCCATCTTTTACCACGAATTAATCGGTTCTCCCGGTGTGTTTCTCAGATTTAGGAGAAATATTATTTCGATCTGACCACTCAATATTGGCGACCGTTTGTTTACTGCAGAAGCATGAGTAATGTTACCTTCATTAACTTCATTGTCAACAGCCGATTCCATGTTTGCAACAGATTCATTAGTGATTTATTGTCCGATATCAATCACAATCTTCATCCTATGTATTTCTGGGTCCGGGATATATACTGCGGAAGAATGATTTGCTAATATGTCTGCCGATGGCCAGCCCCTCAAGTACAAGTGCCGCCAGCTGCGATGCTTTAGAAAGGACTTTGCTACTTTTCCTAAGGTTCTAATGCCTACGAGGTCTAAAGGAGCATCAGCAAATATCATGTATCTATTTATCGGTTTCTGTTGTTATATCTATTTGTAAACTATAATAATGCCAGTGGAACATGAGTGACCTTGGCTCTCTCTTAAGATGGAAAAAGACATGGGAACCGTTTTCGGATTTATCCTAGTTTATATTCATGAAGGATAACAAGCTCGGT
Organism: Fasciolopsis buskii; assembly: GCA_008360955.1. Classification (NCBI taxonomy): domain Eukaryota; kingdom Metazoa; phylum Platyhelminthes; class Trematoda; order Plagiorchiida; family Fasciolidae; genus Fasciolopsis; species Fasciolopsis buskii. The sequence goes on along the minus strand of LUCM01000704.1, from coordinate 454,647 downwards.
AGTCCAACAGAAACATTTTTTATCGGAAATTCTGCCCGTATTCATAGGTTGAGGTTAATGATTTGTTAACTGGGGGTCTACTAATCATGATTGGCCGGGGAAAGAAAAAAAAGAAAAGTTGACCTTGCGTCAAGGTCAATTAAGTACGCTGCGTTGATCGCTCAAGGTGTTTTCGTAGCAGTGAAGCCGTCAGTAATAAACAGTGAAACGATTTATTACTCTAATATAAGAAACCATGAACTGATTTGGAGACCACAGTCAATTTTATCTTCCTTTGCATGGCTGACCGCCTTTCGGACTTCAGCTTTCACACAAAACTTCCGGTCATCTGGTCAAATTTGCACAAGAAGAGCATCAGACTTGAGCTTTGCTCTCATAATTTTTGTGGTGGAGAATTTCCAGCATTTTAAGCTAACTCAAGGTCACCTTTTGATTAACATTAAGCAGACGAACGATGCCAAGAACGTGTCTTCCATGGAAGAAATTAATCACATCCTAAATTAATCATGGTGTTGCTTCCATTTCTGCTAAAAGTTTACGGCAACAGTTCTTTCTTCCAATCCTGACGCATAATACGAATAATATTTCATGTACCAATATCCAAATAAGTTGAAACAATATTTAAATGCTGCAGGTGTCAATAGTTATGGAGTACTGATTGATCGTGCAGTAAAGCCAAAATCAGAATTGTCCTTAATAATGGTTGAAAATTTTGCGTGCCCTAATATGGGGACCCTTTAGTTCTGGTGATAGGTGCATGGTATGCAGTGACCTAAAGAAAACTCACAAAGTGGACATTTCCAGCAACAAGCCCCTCATAATAGTTGGCCAGCCTTCCTATTTTCATTTAAAATGTTTACTCTTGCACAAACAAAATCATTACCTTACAAACGAATCAAAAATGGAAGCACCAAAAGCGGACATGACATCGCTGTCGTAATAGATGTATCCCCTTAATTCTGAGGAGGTAAGCAGTATGGAAAATGATAATGTCTCCGAAATAAGCTTCGTATTGCAGTCCCTCAGAATTTAATAAACGTCATCTTGCTTGGAATGGTTTTCACTCAGTCTGACTTAAGCTAGCTGAAAGCATATCTGATTCACGGCTATGCTTCATCTAAAAACATACCTTGGTCTGAATCTTGATTCGATCCAAACTATGTTTCATGTCCGAATGTGATACTTATTTGCGCTAAGTAACGGGTGGTGCTGACGCAGAAACTCTAGAACTTCTTGGAGTGTGAGTTAAAGATAACATCATACTGGGGGTGTTGGGTGCCTCATCAAAATGACCCAACGATTACGGAGGACTAGCAGTGGGCCTATAGATTGCCGTTGTTTATTGCTGCCAGATTTCTTCCAATGCATGCCTCGAACTCTTGTGAGTAGATCTCAGATTGTTCACTAGAGCGGAGCCGTAACGGTTGGGATATATGTGTGGTGGCTAAAATGGGATATAACCTAAATTTCTAACTTATTACTGGTTAGATGATACTAAAACTTACGGCTTATTGGCGAAAAGGATCAATAGTTCTCCTCGAATAAAAAAAATACAAGTACTAGTATATGTTTCCTAATGTCGTTAGTAACCGAAAAGGACGGTGTTTATATAACCTAAATTTTGACGGAACAACGGTGTGACCGGTGGTTTCACTTGAAGTTCCGATGTGTTCATCCGAAGTAATGAAGAGTGCATCATCAATTTCCGTATGTGTTGGCGTGACAAAAAATGATCACATAGGTACCACAGTTAAACAGAAAATCGTGGACGTGACAAGTTAAGAGAAAGGTGTGAAAATGAGAGATGCAAAGTTGAATAAATAAGATTGAATATGAATTAGAAGGAAGGGAATGGGTAAAACAGATTAGGTCTTACGGTCGTGGTCACTTTGGCGGCTGGATCAGAGTTCGGTGTCCGTATAATCCACTCTATGCCCTGCTATGTTCCCATAGGAATATTATACGGTCTGAGGCATAGTGAACAGCCCGCGACTCTAGAAGACCTCAAAACGTATTTGAAGTTCAGCTTTAGTTTCGCAGAATCAAAAGAACTTGCGTATCTTGACAACAAATTTGCAATAAACAATCCTTATTTGAAGCACTACTGATCGGTTTTGCGCATAAGTCGTGTTCCCCAGAATACCAGATCACTCAGGAGTTGCTCATTCAATCGACCTGATGCCGCTTAGTCTAGCCTTGAATTAGTGTTTCGTATGGTTATCAGGTATAAGAATGCATCTGAAGAACTGAACACAGTAAAACGAGTTCCGTTAGAGGAATATGTGGGAACAAGTGTAAGGGAATGACGTAACAAATTTCTCAGTAGTATTAATTCTACAGTCCCTCGGTCCAAATTTCCGGAAAATCCAGAAAGATGTCTGCAACCTATTGCCCATCAGACTTACAGTTGAAAGCTTTTTGTCTCTCGAACTGAGGTTTGAATGTCACATCTTAAATGCAATTTGATCGAGATTGAAACCCAATCTAAAAACTTGAAGAATCAACTGCATGAGCTAATACTAATTTCATCACAACCCATTAGTAGACTCAAAACTTCACTGTCACATTGTTTCTAGAAGTGTCATGATGTTACTTTTCAGAGTAACGCTATTCTTAATAAAAGGTATGTTGAATATATCCGCGAATTGACTAGCAGCTGTGGTTTATTACGGTCCAGACCAGATAAAGGTACAGGATGGGTAATAGTGAATCGATAGGACTACAAGAATAAAATAAAAAAGACTTTTGCCTGTTGGGGAACAGTTTAGCTTCAGACCAGAAGAGAAAAAAAGAAGAGATCAAACTGAGACTGAAGCTGAAGACAGAACGCTCTATCATCTCTCGCGCTTTCCAACAAGCTCGTTTCATACAGTTCAAAACCACCGAAATTGTACGAGCTATCAAAGATTCATAAGCCGAGTTTTCCTCTGAGACCAGTAATTGAAACCGGTAGCTGAAGTTATCAACCTAAGATTCAATGGATCGTCGGACTCCAAGAAGAGATTTGTTTGCAACCATCAATGGAGTTAAGGTGTATCAAATGCAACCATGCGCTTTCACCGGTCATTGAATCTTTATTTACGAACGCACCGTCATTAGAAAGGATAGATTACATCTACCGACATGTAACGAGGAATAACATGCAAATCGGTCAACAGTGAAAGAGTTAACTGTGAGGTACACTTAAAAATTGCGTAATCCTCCTTTAACGGAACCTACTAGAGACAAACAGGTTGAGTCGCAATAGGGTCACCCTTCGGATATCTTCCCAGCCTGACTTGACCGAGACCCTCCAGCAGAGACAGTTTCGGGTATGCATATGTATACTCGTTACAAGGACGATAAATTTATTATTTGCCACTCAAAAATCGATGTCAGCTATCTGCTGAGCAATTTTATCAGCTCCCATTCAATAGCATGCTTCATCATGGCATTTTCTTGATCCTGGATGTACGGAGGACGGGAACACTCAAAGAACCGTTTTTCGTAAACGTATGTGCGTAGAAATATACACCCCTTACGCTATCCGCAGAATTTGGTGAGCTGTCTAGTCTACAGGGCTAAGGGTATATGTAGTTCTGCAATTATGAACAACGAGGTTTTATGCGTATAAGGTGCTCTGACGAAAATCGGATATCCAGATCCGTTTGTGGGACAATTCACCGCTGCTGATACCAAATGGATTAAACCATAAACCGTCAGAAAAAATGAAGTAATCATTGCGATTCCATCCAATGGTGATAAGTGATGGGAGCTCTCGGGATTAACACTATCAGCAACAGTTGACAGTTGCTTCCAAGTGATGCGCGTCAAGATGCTATTCAAAGGAAAGCCTTTCACCATTCCCCAAGCTAGGGATAAGTTGTTTTCCCAGTCCAAATCCTATATTCTGCACCAATTTACGTGCATTTGTTGTTCTCAGTTCACTGGACATATGACCAGGAGTCTTTCCAAATGTGTCACAGATCACTGTCCGGCTTCTCTTCAAAAAGACAGTTCAGAACCTATCTGGCGCTACACTATAACATTTGTTCATCAGTGGACACAAAACCAGGAACACCATTAGCCATGATGAAAATTTTTAGTAAGGGAAGAAGGAAAAGAATGCTCGTCTCATAGAAAGCCATGGAGATCAAAATTCTGAGGCCTGGATGAAACAAGTGACGAAATTTGATTCAGCCGCTCAAGCTGCCATGACCGTAAAACGTAATCTGTTACACCCTAATCTATTCTACCTTAATGCCTTCCAATCTTATTTGTTCGACTTCGCATATCTCATTTTGATAATTGACAATTTTAACGTCAACAATTTTCCATTTCATTGTGGTACTTATTTGATTATTCTTTTTTCACGCCAATACATGGAAATTCATGGTGTTGTTTCTCTTAGGTGAGCTACATTATCACTGCAATAATGCACAGCCTATGTTTGCACATGCCCGAATCGAGTTGCCGAAAAGAAATTTCTTTGTGTTATCAGCCTACTTATGACACAAAAAACAGGCACCCATCGATCATTCTTCCTCGCATCTCTGCAAATTGAAATATCTGCTCAACTGACCTTTCGAGAATTTTCGTTATCGGTAATCAGGTAACTGCTGTGCCACTTTTTCAACTTACTCATGACATACATTTCAATGGCATCCATTTCTTCTGTAAGTCATTAACAGGCTGAAAATTTAGCTCTTCCGCGAATATCCAGGACGGTATTGATTAACTGCAGAATCACGTTAACGTTTGGAATTAATTCAGTACAACTGACATACTCAAGGGTCATTCGATCAATGTGTACCGCAGTGATTGACTGCAACCACTAAATAGAGGCGTGAAGTGCTGCGCATTGCTGAAGACAAAATGAAATTTCTTTTACAAAGCAGATTCTAGATCATTCTTACCTTATCTGGAACAAAACAGATTCATCCGAAAAGTGGTAGTATCGAACATTTCGCACATCAGATTGGGATGAAGCTAACGGTATTACTTGTGCACCGGAATTGAGTGTTTTTCTCATACGAAACGTACACGATGGACACAGGCCGAGGTGTGCTTTTTACGCAGATTGCTTTGCCACGAATAGTCACATGCGTAAAGTTATGAAATGCCAACTGATTTGGTTAGGTACACACTTCGACCACCGATGGGTTCTGATTGAAACGAATGTACCTAAAATTGGAACACCTTTTCTGCTATTAGTCATTATGATGAAGCGCATTCAAGGTGCACAATTGCAATCACATCCGGCTAAGTAAAGGAGTTGGACTAAGCTGTGCAAATCCCATGACGAAGTTCGGTACACGTTCACTGACACGTGGAACTACAACGAAACAGTCAGATTCGCGATTACTCGCGAACCAACAGGCAGAATATCATGCCACTGCTAATGACCCAAAGGTATTTTGCCAATGATGTCTGTGTCTTGTTAGTACATGCCTGAATGTTTTTCAAATAAATCGAGACTTGATTCTCAATTGTCGTGACGTTCTTTGGTTGCATAATCTGGACTCTGTATTATTGAGAACTTGCTAGAGGCCTAAGTCGTTGCTGCTGTTTCAAGTATTGCAACTATTACACTAATCTGCGAAAGTAAAACTCTTAACGTAAAATACAAATCAAACTCTAACTTGAGCAAAATCGGTGGTGATATGAATTTTAGTTGAGAAGATGAACTTATATACAACTTTGTTAGTACAATCTAACCAGGTTAAAAGTACCTATCAATAATATAATTTTCATGAGACAATTCACCATGTGATACCATTGCTCAACTTACCATGGTGAATTATTTCATGTAAACATTCAATCTCCTACTACTAAAATGCATCAAGTAATCAAGCTCTGTAGGTCATATCCAATGCATTCGGCGTACTTAGGCTACTTGCAGAGAAGTCATCTATCAGTAGGGATCGATCTCTGTGAGCTAACGAACAGTAACCGTGCAAATCAGTGACGGATAGGTGCAAAATCACGTGGTGAAGTTCAACAAACCGTTCAGAGCCTGCCCGGTAGCGTAATGGCTAAGGCGTTCGACTCAGAATCGTTCACCCGTGTTCAGGTTCGCGTCCCAGTTCGGGCGCGGTGGATATGCACTGCTCATGATTCCTAACAAGGATGAAACAGCTGTACAGTGCTTCCATGGTTTCGTTATGGTGAGTTGAGAGATGATATCACATGGTGAATTATTTCATGTAAACATTCAATCTCCTACTATTTAAATATGATTTTCAGGTATTTCTCGAACAACAGCGTTCATGATATTGCAAATATCATCAGCCTATCGATTTGTCGTTCGAATCTTCTCTTCATTCCGAAACAGTGCTCAACCATTCGTTGCTTCTCGGGACAGTTGATCACTCATTACTTACGTCCGTCTGACGGACGACTCATTAGAACGGTAGGTATAAGCAAACACCTTTTAATTATGACGAGTTCACCGAAATAAAATGAACTTATGTCTAGCTTGTCAAACCTTGGTATGAATATAAACCCCCAAATGTCCATGGGAATGTTATCGTACATTTGTTGCTGAGGATTTTCTGATTTTGTGTTGCATCAACTCACGCTATTCGGTATGATCCAACCAGGAGGTGAAGAAAGTAGTCGTGAGATATGCAACTGTGACGACTCACAACAGCCAAGTTAATTTTTATGAATTTCCAGATTGGTAAAAGAGTAAAATCAACCTGCATTCCGTTCACAAACCACAGAGCGGAGGGGTGGAATAAATGGAAAGACCCAGGTAAAGTCTTGGTCGGTTTATTAACCAAATGTTACATTTAGCATTCAGCTGGCCAGACTTCTTTGACCTCATGGAATCAACCAGGAGGCACGTCTACTTGAGTAAGTTTCAAATAACGAAACTAGCTACTTTTATCATTTAGTCAAATTCCGAACGGAATTCGTCTCAGTTGGGTCAATATGCGTCTGACTAAAACTTCTCAGTGAACATTCGAGGCTGGAATTTCAAGGATGACTCTCATCGAGTTTAGTTTTTGTAGGATTTGTTAATATGTGCGAACAAATATTTTTTCTTTTCTCTTGATTTTTAAATGTGTCATATTTTACAAGGTCTTTGAAAATGAACGAAATAGTATCGACGAGCACAAATCATAGCTTGTATTCCATGATAATAATGGAGAAATTTGAAGTCACAAAGTCAAATAATTTGAGATTCTAGTCAAGTGACAAAGAAAACTGTCATCAGGCGCTTTATACAACAAACTTCAATGATACTTTCATATTTTACATTAACTGGCTACTCGCCATTCTAGCTGCACTCAGCTGCTGGAACCAAATTCCGGATGAAGTCTGCGTGAAACGAATAAACGAAAATTTAAGATTCCGATTTATTATTACCTTTCCAGCTACTTTCATCTTAAGCTTACCTTCGCGGAAATTTTTCTGTAAAAGTTTACCTCATTTTGGTGCCTTATCGTGAATGACGATCTGTGGTCACGTAAAATCGTCGCCAGAGATGGCAAATCACGTGTTACCGATGTACATTAAATCGTTGAATAGCAACTGGGATACCTAAACGGCTACTGTGGAAGAGCATAGGTTAGAGACTATAACAATTCAGCAATATTGATGATTTCTATCAAAGGAGGTTTTTATACCATTCAATAATTCTAATGACTTGCCTTCCTATTGTATTTCTGTGTGTTGTATTTCATAGTCCTAGGCGCGTGGTTTACAAATGCGTTGCGATATATCCCTTCTCGCTAGGGTATTACGATGCTATATTAGACTACACAAGGATCTAACGCTAACTCATACAGTATCGCGGTTTTTCACGGTAAGTTGGAAGTAAATGTTGTGTGATTGAAAGCCTAATTAACAACTCCAATCCCGTAAAGTTGGCGAGAATCACGACTAAACTCAGCATAAACGATCAGTTTCTTTTCACGCTTGCTCCCACTAGATTTTAGGGCAGAAGAAAGTTTTTGATTAGGTTCTACCACTTCCAAGGAGAAATACATGTAACCATTACCCAAAGGAATAAATCTAAGGCTAATGGTAGCAAATAATTCGAGGATGAATGGTGAATCTGTTTCGAGAACTTTTAATGTTTTTTCGGTTAAATTCCGACATTACGCTAATCTTCGGTTAAATCCAAACACTTTATTTTGCAACTTTTTTAACCTATTAACCTTATAGTGCTGGAGTGTAGAACAGAATTCTGTACTGCACACTGCTGTCATCATCATCATCACCACTTGGCGACGGGGTTTCAGTGAATAATGGCGATATCTAAATGTGCTCAAGTTTGTTCTGCCCGAAAACAATATGATCTTGCCCAATGTACACATCACCAGATCAAATCTTATTGTTATCCGTGAATGTGACACTTATTGTTTGTCTCTAATTTGCATAAATAATGACCTGAAACTTTCAGTCTACCTATGCGCGCACATACATACACAAAAACCTTTGCGAATCTATGCACAAACAACAAACCAATTTGCTAACACCGATGGCCGCCATGATTCGCCGTTGTGTTCGATCGATGATGAATCGGTCCAATTCAAATTGTTCTCATCGCATATCCTGTCGCAGACACAAACTGCCAGGTACAAACACACGTCTACTTAAGGCGTTTGATTACAAATTATTTTGTCTATATTTTTTACACTACCCTGACTCAATAATTTTGTAAAATAATACCGCTTCGAATGACCAGATACTGATTACGAAATTAAAAAATGGCAGTCCAACTGCATCCAACAAATGATAATTTGGAATGTTCCAGTAAAAACTATCCAGAGTGGAGTAAACTGATGCCTGACCCTGATTTAATTGATCCATCCATTTTGTTCGATCCGAATCTGACTATCACATTGGGAAAAGAATTGCAGAAACGTATCGGAACATTACCCCGTGTGGAAGTGCACGCTTTTCACTTGGAATATCAACCGGGAGAAATTGTCCGCATGCTTCGAGTTCAGCCACAATCCTACGCGGAAATCGCGAGAGCAGTTCGTGCGGCTCGAACCATGAAATTGACTGTACGCGCGTGCGGTCAACGGACTGGCGGGGACACAGGGATTTACGGCACCACACCGACACTCCTGATAGACTGCACCAAACTTGGTGATAGTCCTCGGATGGAATTTGTCAATGTGATACGGAAAGGCGAAAGTGAACAAATTCCTGGTTTGCGGGTTTTGGCCAGTGTGAGCTGGGATGAACTGGTCAAGTTTCAGATACTACACAGAATAGAAATTGCTCAAGCTGTAGAAACCACATCTGTATGGGGTACAGTTGTCGGTGCGATTACAGCCACCACACCAGGAATTGTTGGCCCGGCTGGAGGCGCTGCAGGCGGTTGTTTATCAGACGAAGTAATCTGTGTGCGTATTGTAGATTGTCATGGTGATTTGATCACCTATTCCAGTCAGGAAGAATTATCTTCTGCGCTGTCTACTCTCGGTCTGTTGGGAGTGGTTTACGATGTAACCTTGCGTTACAAGCCAATGACGCTAACCAATGTAAGTCTGAAATTGAGGTATGCCTCCTTAATGTCTTCTATCCTTTTGGGAAGATTGCCTTTGTTTGCTAGCTGAATGGAAAGAGTCCTGAGTAATCTCCGAAAAATTTCCGAAGTTTAAATAAAATGCATTAACGTTTTCAGTGTCGCCTCCTACGTTATAGCCATCCACGCGAGAAGAAATACAAGTTCAGTCCAGCAACTACAATCATGAAACCAGTACATTCATACTGACTTCCGTAACTGCATTACACCACGATCTCATCGACAAAGAGTTAATCGAAAAAAGATAAATCAGAAAAAGACCAAAGTTGTTCGTAGGAATCGAGTGGAATGAAAATACGTCATATGCCGGCAAAATTAACCAAGGTACAATCTCTAGTCTTCCACCAGGTCGACCCTGTATGTCCCAGAAGGAGAATCTGCTCTGCAAAATCAAATGACTGTGTGTCATATCCATTTTTTCTGTAGTAGTTCATCCTCCTCTTCACAGTCTCCGGTCACATTGCTTTAGAGGAAAATGTACACTGAGAACTTGCATCTGATTTTGCGTTTGTGTGTGAATAATGCCAAGGCTACCGTTATTTCTTTGAAATATTTACCTTCTATCATATGCCAAATTCTGGGTGCTCAGGCTGCACGCAGAAAGACACCATTGTTGTTTCCATTCCACACTGTTCTGGGCTATAGTCAAAGAGAGGCATACGCTATGAGTCTGTTCACTATCTGCCCTCGGAGGTCATGTAACCTCCTGGACACGAAGCAGCTAAATCTCCTTGTGAATTTCAATTCATATATACACGAGCATATAATTTTTCCCCAATGTTTGTTCTACCTCACTAGAATTAAAAACATCTACATTTCTACTAAGGCAGGACATGAGTACGGAATAGTCCGTTCCCCTAGCAGATTTTGTAGCTTCATTGTCTGATAACATCCGCCTCTGTAAACTGAAGAAACCGAGTATTTTATGGGAGAAAATGTATGTAGACACTGTGGTCACGGTAAAATATGCGAGAGTCACCCTGAACTACAGAAAAACAGAGCCACTCTGAATCGAAAGCCTGAAGTAACAAGTCACACTGATTAAGGCAGTATGGAATGGATGCCACCAAACAGATTCTTCATATCGAATTTTTCAGGACGTCAACGACACTCGCATGCTTCTTAATTTTTGCTTACAATTTCTGAAAGTTCTCAAAGAATCCGTTTGCAGCAGTATGTTTGGCATACGGATTGTTTTAGAATTGCCGTCTTCTTCGAAATAAGTTAGGCAGCTGCGAGCAAACGGCTATAGTGTGTCTAATTTAGCACTTGTTGTTGGGTTAGCGAGGGAATATTACTCTTCGATGTCCAGTTTCCAAACTATCGTATAAGAATGACTTTCTTATGTCTGCACGTGCAGAGTCGTTTGGAATGTCTGCGCCGTTCACTCCCTGCCATTCGTTTGAGCATTAACTCTTTCGGATTCAAAAGCAGATCGTTATTCACATCTATCACTACAATTTGTGCAATTCTTTCATTTTCGCAGTTGTTAGATTAACAGTGATGCTCGTTATCTTTGGCTGCTAACGCGCAGCGTCATCCAGTAAAGAATAACGCAAACCAAAGCATAAACGACAAACTATTAAAAAACAGTCTCATGGACAAACATTTACGATTCTCATCGTGGCACTCAACCAGGTGATTCTGCTTCTTCGGAATACCTCTAGCCTATGATCTTGGAGATTTTTGTCACTATTGCTCGGCGATACGGGCTAGCAAAGTGAGGTCTGAGCGCGCCAACTTAAGGTTACTATACCATACTACACTATACTGTGCTGTGCTATGCTGTGCTGGACGGCAATATACTATCCTATAATGTGCCGTGCCATATCACAATGTGTCGTATTGTACTATGACACACTAAACCAAACGCTTTGTCATACTATACCATACCAAGCTCAGTCATGTACGGCATACTGCACTATAAAAACAGTATACATGATATAATGCTTCGTAGTATAACTCAATAAAATGCAATGTAATAAAAGGGAAGGAGAAACCAAAATCCTGTTAAGTACAATGTAAACTAGCGCTGTACTTGTTTTTATTGCTTTAGTTCAAAATGAATTGTTTGATCTACTGCAAATGGTTCTGTCAGAATTTTTCCATCAGGGATCTTGAATAAATTAGTGAATCACCGTTTTAAAGAACACTAATGAAGCTAACCTTTACTATATGATTGTAGAGAATTGAAGTTTTCATATTCTCAAATTTCGCTCAATTTTTCTCTGCAGGTCACATACAAGTTTCTAAAATGGTCCGAGGTATTGGAATCAGGCAGCAAAATTCTGCAAGACTCCATCGAAACCGATGTGTTTACCGAACTAATATACCTTCCCTTCAACAGCTGTGAGATCGGGAGTGAACAGGCATTGATTGATCTAGAAGACTGGGATCCGCTAGAAGATGAAATTATTTTGCGTACTGGTCAGCGAGTGGATCTGTCGGAGAGTGGGATAGATGGTGCAACAAGCGGGCCCGTGTTGGATTCGGAACCAAGGCAACAAGTGCACCTTCTCGATCCCATATTCGGCCCGGAACCGAAAGCATTCGTATGTTCACCGGAAAAAACACCTTGGTTGTTGGCCAGTGCATACAGTTACCTACGTTGTCGATTCCGTCCAAATCCACAGGTGACACAGTTTACTCCTTGGGCTCTGAATTCACTGGGAAAGATCACTGAACCACTGAGACAAATCAGATTCACAGCTGAGTGTGACAGAGGGCTGTCAAATTTTCCACAAGTACGTTAGTAAGTCGAATAAATAGCAGTAATGCCTGTTAATACGACAAATGGGCTGAATGCAAGAAAAAACAAATTGAAACGGTTTTGTGTCCTTCACGGAAAACAGTTGCACAGTTGCATACCTATAGAAATGTATGCAGTCCTCATACTAATTTCAGCCAGTTCTTTGGAAGGAGCCTCGGACTCATTAGGGGGTTTCAATTTTTTGATTCCTACTACTTTATGCCAAGCTGAAGCCCATGTAATCCACTGAAGATAAGCAACACTAATGGTTCATCAAGACAAGAAAACCAGTGACAGTACTTTTAGGGTTTTTATTAACACAAATACTGTGTACTGAGCCATATAAAAAGCTTTTAAATTAAAAAAATGATTCTTTGGAGTAGTAAAGCAGGGAAGGTTAACTGTATTTAGAGGCAACCAATCATTTTAAACATTTAATCTTGCTAAAACCACGATAAAGTCAAGTTTCTATTCATCTAAGAACATATACAGAAAAAGTATCGCCAGCAGTGATTTGTTGTTTATCTTTCTATCTTCTCTCCTTTAAAGTTGTGATAAAATGTATTATTTTTCCGGCAATGAGTGGCAACCGATTGAAAGCTTCGAACGGATGAGGTGATGGGCAGTGGAGAAGGTGGAATGCATCTATTCCAAACTCAGATACCACGATTCTGACTGCGAGACCACTGCCAGTCATGCCGATAGTTTTCGCAATGGATTTACTCATGATTGTCGAAGCTCAGATTGTCAAACTAATCTGACCACCGGGTTGTTTTCAAAATGAGTGAATATGCGGCACTTGAAAGGGTACTGTGCTGGTACGAGAATCACTAAAACTAAGAAATGCCATACGCATCTATTTTATCTAGCTGGCTAGAAATTATGAGCCATGCATCTATACCCAGCGGCAGACTGGATGTAAACACTGAACAGTTTGAACTAATGTACAGATATCCAAACCTAACTTGATCATTTCGGGCGGGGTGTCGCACGGATTATGACTGTTTAGAATTTGGAATGTCAAAATTACGTCACAACTGATATCATTCTTGCAAGCACAGTTTATTCGAAAATGTTTGTGGCTGATTTATGCTCACTACGCGGACAGGTCAAAAGTTTTTGTTTGACAGATGAATTTTCTCCCAAACTACTGTTTCCAACTGCCATTTTTGTTTGAAAAAAGGGCGGTTTCTTTCTCGCTGTTCTAAAACGTTGAAGCTGGAGCAGAATGTATACCTGGTGGATTTGTTATCAGCCTGTCCTCACAGCAATAATGATTACAAAAAGTGAATTGAAGTGGAATAATTGAGGTATCTTGTGTCGAGAACACCTTTATCGTCATTTTGAAATGCCCAGGTGATTTCGGTTGTCATGGTGACAAGGACTCGCTCATTCTAAAAATAACGTGTTAGAAAAACTGCCTATAGACAGTGACATTTCCTCCGTCAGCTTGTCGGCAGGTTCACGAAAGTCTAGAATGAAGTAGTTGAAGGTTTTATTCATTTATTCTCCATTATCACAATAATTTCGTCCTGAGCCATTAATAAATTTACATGGTAACCTTAAATAGAAGATATCTCCACCTTGTAATGTTCAGAATTTTTGTGTTCGGCAAAAGATGACAGCGTTTTTGAGTAAATCTTTATCGCAAGTGGTTTTATCTACTTTAATTTGAATTAGTAGACTAACAAAGGACTCGGTATGACTGTCATAATCAAACTGTGATACACATCACAATGAAGCCAAGAAAGAATTCGAAAACGTGTGCGGGAACAACCTGCTGAACTAGTCCATCTGCACATTATCGAGCTAGGTTAGACTTCATGTAAGTTTGCACTTTCATAGACTATCCACCGAGTATGCTCCGGTCAATATAGTCACTTCTGGCCTAGGTTCTTCGGCGATCAGGATTGCATGTCTAACTGGACATCATTAGATAGTTTCAACTTCATCCAGCGTTGAGTTTCGAATAGCATAGAACAAAGCTGGGCAAACAATCACCATCTTGGAGCATTTGAGTCAGAAACCAGTGACTGAACATTAGTTCCCAGCCTCCCGTGTTTTGACTATCCGTTCCTTGTTTTCATAAATATTACGCATTCGTCGGATGCCGCATAAGGAAGTCAGGAGATACTAAGATTGTCGCTGTTTTCTTTTCAGGCAACAAACTAGCTTCATATTGGACCGACTTTGCTCGATCTATTATTTCTGTCTCCGTTTATGTCTTTTGTCCAGGGACGGTTTTGCTTAATGGCTTAGTAACCGATATCTACTAACATCACGTAAATTAAGGTTTAGCCTGCTTTTATAGTAGTTTCGTTTTATTTCCCGTTTTCCGTTTCCCCAGTTAGCTTAAATCGAAGCAATACGTTCTTGGAATGAATAAATTAAATTAATGGGCAAGCCATATATGTGTCATTTCCATGATATAAGTGAGAAACTATTGTCTTTGGCAGAAAGATGCTATGCTTTGCTTATTTAGAGGTTCAGTCTAACCGATGGTAGTCAACTTGACCAGGTGTGGAACGATACGGAGGTTGGTGGTTTGAGTCACAGTTCTATTGGACTACCCGGTCCCATAGGAGAACTATCTGTGGCCCGCTGCTTGCCACACCTCTTTAGTTTCAGATTCATGATTGCAGAGGCATCATGAAGTGCCTTGTTTCCATGGTACATGGAATGCTAACCAAAACAACCGTAAATAGAAGACAGAAACTAACTCCCGAATCTGTTATCTTAATAACAGGATGAAATCACTTCCTCCTGGTTTTAGCACTGTAGATACCTCGACCGAATACTCAATGCATGCCTTCAAAGTTTGTATTCATAAAGACCATTGGCGTTACAAATAGTCAGCACGGTTTATATCCTTCATTGCTCTAACTAGTAAATTACTTTATTGTCGACCCATTCTGTCCATATAAACTTGTTGTGTCGCCGGATTGATACAAAAAGGGAGACAAACCAACAAGACACAGGGCGTTAACGCTAGACACACAAGTGATGGAGAATTCAAAACGTCAGAATTTCAGGCCCTCTGAGACTATGTTTACAATGGTTGACAGTTGACTTGACCGAGCAGGTTCTTGGAGTACAAAACAATTGGCGCACTAACTGAGGACGCGATTCAAAAGTAGTTCCCCGCTAGCTGAGTAAAGAACACCAAAACCAGCGACATGGGTTTACTGACTTCGTCTAAGGCAGTAAGCAAATGCCCAGAAAAGCATGTCCTATGTACATTGAGGTCTAAAGTATACATATTGCTATTTAGCCAGAGAGAGGGACAGCCACTTGGCAGTTTGATGTAAATTTTAACACCAAACCAATTTGAGAGCAAAAATTCGGTTGACCGATGACAATAAAATTAGGAATAACGTGAAAAGTAAGCAGTGTAATAATTTCTACGTCTGCAGATTGTGGGGACTTTGTCGCCTCCATGACAAAACTTTATTTCGGACAACCAGGAGGAAAGTTTCAGTTTCTTTTTTTCCAATCACTAATCATGCCATAACGTCCTGTGGTTCTGACTGATAGCTCAAACCATGTATTTGTGAGTGAAAAAGAGACCAGAAATAGTGAAAGACTAACTGGAAGATAATGAGAGGAAGAAGAAAAATTTCAAATTGCGCCACTGAACCGTATCATCTGTTGCCTCCAACTGTCATGCGATTTGACAATCAAATTTCTTAGGCCAGCAAAAATCAGCTGGCAGCGGGTTTTGTAATGGTTCTTTCGTATTGTAAATGGCAACAACAAAAGGAATCAGGTTTGGGAAAGATATTCGTACGCAAAATTTAGGTACTCAACCGCAACAGTTGTCAAAGAAAAGGTTAGTTTGCATTCAGTGGCTTGATTATTCCTGTATTTTGTGCCTCAAGTTATTATTCTTTTTAATTTCGACGTTTAGGTAACAGATGGTTTATCACAAAACCCATTACCCCAGAGCACTGAGATGATGTCATGTTTTCTGGTGATGACAGGTCTTCACTTTAATTACCGAAGTCAGCGGTCAAAGGGTCACAAAAACCAATCTGTGACCCACTGGGGCAATTTAGCAAGGACCTATAGTGATTTAGATAAATCATTACATAACCAATAATGAGCGATATAAATTGCAATTTATAGTCCATAGTAAAAATGATACTTCACAAGAGTTGATCAAGAAGTGTAATTTCTCATGGATTGATTAGTTGTAGAGGAATTTCATCTAGATTTCGATGTTCTTCGCGAACTGTCCCAAGGAAGAGTTGCTAGGAAACGCAACTGCATTGATCACAAAGACGCTGGGGTAAACCTCGGGCCAAATATTATTGTCTGAACCAGAACTGGACAGGAGACCAAATATGGTGGCACTTACGTGGAGCATCCAGTTGCCCTTGGCTTTAGTTTTTCTGTAAGTGTGATGACTCTGTCCATAAGTAACAGCGACTGATATTTGTCCCCGACTAGGATTGTGATTTTTCAATCGGCTAATCACACCTCCAAGAGCGTGGAATTTCATAAGTACGTTTTTTCACTTATCGATTCATGCCACTAACAAGTAGTCCCTAGCTGTAATCTGAAATAACGTTTTCGGTGAGCATTTCGGCTGTCTTCGGTAAATCAGCAAACCTGATTTTCTAAAGGAAATCCACATAAAACTCCAAAGTTCGGTGCTTTCCGAGTACAAGATTTATCGGATAACCTGAGGTGTTTGTGGGACATGCAGTCTGAAGGCCATTCTGCGAAATAAATATGTTCAATTTTGTGAAGTAAACCACTTCATCAATTAAACCCAAAAACCTGATTCAGGGATTTCATTGAACGTGGCCAGCGAAGCCACAGGGAATCGCCTGGAACTAGGGAATCACGACGTATTATAACATAGGTGGATCGCTAAAAGCCCTATTACTGAGATTTAACATTCATGTTTCATTCTCCCGGTTCATCAACTCGGACAAACACAACGACCGTGAAAAGAACGGGTTTTACTAAATTTTCTCGTGCAAAGTACGAACATTGAGGATTTTGATTGGTTGAAATTTCTTATTCAGCTCCCGATGAACAACAGTGAGGTTGAGCAGAAATGTAACCCCAGTAAGCAAATGACTGTTGGTGTTAGTGGCAGGAAGAATGATCACTATGAAGATGCCTGTGCTATTCATATACGCCAACAATTTCAAATAATACATATAAACACGAATGAATTCTTCGATCTATCACATCAGCCACTTGCATATGTAGTTTTGGATAACAACGAGTCAATATGCAACTATAATTAGCAATGAGTGAGCAAATGGGTAACAAATTTCGTTAATTTGACAACATATAAGGAGATGACGGTGATCATGGTAATAGTAGTGTGAAATCCGTTAAGTGAGATTAAAGGGAAAGAAAAGTGTAGGTATAAAAATTCACAGGTATGAATAGATGAATGAGTGAAAGAACCAAGAGGTGTAAGGAGAATAAACAGAATAATGTGTTACGGCCACGGTAACAACAGCGGCTGAATGCGCTTACGTTGCTTTCACAGTTCCAGCTTCACCGCTCGAATCTCAATGGCCTCAGGTATCATAATTGATCGCCTGCGTAGTCGTTTAGTATGAGATCTGGGAGTTACCAGGACGAATTTGAAAACTATTTTTGGTCCTGCCCGGAGACTACTATCAATTAAATGTTGCAGGATTGCACAGCTGATATTCCTTACTATGCCTTTTCGAAGGGCAGCTGGGGTGTGTTTTGATTTCCTTTGGAGCAACAGCCTCGTCGTTTATCCAATGTACCGTGCAATTCAAGGGTACGTAAACTGATATAGAATGAAAGATTGAGAGTTGCAAGGCAACCTATCCTCGGGTTGCTGAACGATGGACCGCTTGGTTTTAGGTTAGACTCGGATATGGGCCTCTGGAAAGGATCTCCCAAAGGCCTTCGATAACTGGCGGTCGGTGGTTTCCAATGCTCTATCATCCTTAAACGGGACGGTTAGAGAAAATTCTCTGGCTGATTGAGGTCCCAACTTATACGTCTTTTCATCCAAGTACCGGTGAATGAGGGTTTCTGGATAGTCGCTTCCCTCAAAACATCGCATATATGCTTCAACCTGCCTAGTGACTTCTGTTGCAAATATATTTTTGCCTTAAAGGCGAGTTTTCTTTTATAAGAAGGCGAGAAAAGCTTGAGGGATAAGTAAACAGTCTCACCCTGGTACGTTCCTAAAGCATCTCCCGTCTATCATGTTGCTGTCCATTTGACGCAATCCAAACTCGATAAAATCAAAGAAATTATTGTCCTTTAGTTAAGAATTGGAATCTCAGTTCTGGTTTTATTGGATTCACTTTTTCACGAAAAGTCATGTTTAAGTTTGAATGAGCTGTGAGGAGCATATTTATCAAGAGTTCAACCAAGTCACTGAATAATTTTATTTCATCATCAAAAAAGGGTCACAAATCTTTGACTATGTAATAAAGTTAACTAAATCAGACTTTCATACGAACTATATGATTCTCTCTCCATAGAAATCAAACATTCCTTTTGTTTCCGCTGTCTATTTCAGTGCATGAGTAACATCTTGGAAACGATCAGAGATATGGCTTTGGGCGGTACGCACAAGATGCCTAACTTTTCCATTAACTTGGGCTTGCGTATACACTTTACCGACGGGACACAAACTGGTCGCTTGCTTGGTGTCGGATTAGAATCCGACCCGTCGGACAAGGGGTCAACAATTCTGGCACATATCACATTCAACGGAATAACGAATCCCGGCCCGAACACTTTGTGGACACAGGCAGCCACGCGAATAACCAATCTGATCCTTGGCAATCTGCCGCGTAGTGTGACACAATGGAAAACAGAATGGCACGGACAAGAGGTAAGAACATCTTGACCGGCGTCAAATAGCATTCTGTATGCAATGTATGAACAACTTCATACAGCTGTCCAAACTGCTTGCGAATTCCAAGTAAAATCCATATAAGAATGGGTTTGGATCGAGTTGCTAAGGGAATTATATATATAAACGCAGACACACTCGGTTGAATGATTGGTGGGTCCTGTCCATGCACGTGAAAAACAGACCGATAACAATGATTGCTCATGGCCAATGGGACTACCAGTGAAACTTTGAATTCCAATGATTTATTTGAGCAACTGTTGATAAATGTGTTCGGAGTGTACATTCGATTTTACAAATTATTTAAAGTAACAGCAACCTCCCCGAGAGCCTCCGAGTGAGCATACTTGTAATTCTGTGGACTGACTGCATGTAAAATAACAAATAAATCTATTAGTTATAGTACCTTGTGATCTTATGTAAACAAGATATTTTGTTTGTCTTAAATGCTCATCCTATATACTTAGGGGAAAAAATGCTAAATTGTTTATTCACTGGTCGTATTCCTCTGATCTAATTTTTTGTTTACACCTGACATACGCGAGATAGTATTCAAAGCCACGATATGCCTTACGCAGTAAATGGTGTTCTGGGGTGCGATCAGCTGCATTGTGAATAATTTTGAAATTTGGTGTTAGCTATAGCCCAGACTGACGTATCTATAGAACTCTTATTGCTAAGTCGGGCATTTAGATCAAATTTACAGCACCAACCGTAGGGACTTCGCCCATGCGTCAGCCTGATTGGTGTTGATCTGATTTTGATCCCAATCTCGAACTCAACGATCAAAATTGTATGAAAAGCTGTGTTATATTCAATAGTTCAGACAGTTGTTGTGCCCATTGTAAATGACGTCCTTGATTGTAATTTATTTTTCATGACAGTAATAACCCTAAACTGGTAGTGAAATGGTTCATCAGTTTCTGTTCATTCGGAACGAATAGTTGCCATTCATGCACCATGAAATACGAGTAATCGAGTTAGCTCTTATCAGCTTACTGGATTTCGACGTCACAGGATATGTCGCCAGCCGGAATACGTTTTGAGTGTTCCCAGACCTCCGCTCTCAGTGATCGATTCTTATGAGAGGTGTTATACTATGCCTTGTTAGTGTTCTATGCACCGTTAACAGTCATCACGGTTAGAGTACCGATTATGGCGTTTGATTGGCTACCGTTCGCCTATTGTTCGTGGCCCAGGTCAAGCGCGACAGCTATGCATTGCTGCTAACTACCTAACGGCTACGGAACAATTGACAAATCAGGGCCCAGTTTGTTTCGGATTTCATCGAAAATCGACAGTTCACGCGATATTTTATCGGACATGTTTGACTGTGAAAGCAGACTCCGCTGAATAATGGTTGTAATGAACTGGCGAGTAGGGTGCTGTGGACAAACTTTATCAGGTCAGGTTCACAGGAGAATTCGAATGTAAAACCATCGGCTTATTATAAACAATCCCAAACACGGTGTATTTTCATCCGTCAAAAATCTCAACTATGGGTGAAACAGCCTCGTAGTTATCTAAAGATTCTAATGCTATTGAATGCCGATATTGCAAGAAGAGCCACTTCATCGCTTCATTTCGCCACTGTCCAAAATATGTCTTTTTGAGATTTCCTCCAAGTATTTGAGAGTTTTGCAAAATCACTTTGGTAGTCTCGTTTGTCCTAAGGCCTCACTAAATTCTCTTTTGGTATCATCTGATACGAAAACCGTCATTTAATACTATGAAAAATTGGCGTGCTTGCCTGAGACACCGGAAGTTCCAGCGGTTTGAAATCATAAATTGTTCGAGCACAGTGCAAATTTTGCGGAAACTAGGAGGAAACCAACCTGCTGATTTGTGGGCATCCAATATACTTAATCTTTATGAATAATTTTTCCCCAATAGAATGCAATTTGGTAAGCCCTAATTGTGTTATTGCTTTGATAACCTTTTTTAGACCTTACTCAACCTAATCTTATTTTGTCTTCGTACAGCGCATATGCAACCGTTACCAAGAATTGCTTGAGACACAGGTTGAACCGCTGAAAAAACTAGTGGCCATTGCGGATCGGGATGGAGTTTTCCTGAACGAATTGTTAAACAGCATTCTTTACACGACTCCCACTTTCTATCAAAACCTTTACCGGAAGCAACGTGCCGACGCCCTTTCGAGACTTTGAACGAGGAAACTAAATTTTTGACTCACATGCTAACTATGTTGGGTCATGTTTCGCACCCATCCATCTCCGTTACCGTCACTCTATTTTGAAATATGCGGCACGTATGCATGCACACTCATACCCTAGGACGATATTATCGAATTCTGAATTATTTCACAGTATTGAATTTATGATTTTACATGACTTGCCTTGTTTACAACCATAACTGACCCCGGGGATCCAGCTTATTCGGATCCAAAGACCCAGGAGTGCTTGTCTGAGTTTTATTAGTTTTATTTCCGGTCTGCCTCTTTTGTTCTTCTGTTTGAAGTACACCCTCGAGAACATTCCTCACTTCTATCAGTTGTGGTTTGTTCGTGCATTAAAATTTCTTTTCTCCTCAATGGTAACTGTCCGAGTTTTGAGTAAGCTACCGACTAGACGTCATTTCTGAACGCAGTGGTTAACAACGAAATCTACTCAGGTCTTGTCAAGAAAGGCTATGCTTTCGTTGTCTGATCAAATACCCCTATGTCTTTCATAACTAGTCTAACGTTTTTGGGCAGTGCTGAGATTTTTACTGATCACACCGTACTCTCTGTAAATGCCATTTCCTGATTAATGGAGAAGAATGCGTTTTCACGTTATACTAGCTCGCTAATTTGAACAAAACTCAGAGATTCTGAAAAGCCGTCCACTTCGTGGCCCGGCGTTGGTTAACCGGCCAACATCGCTGCTTTATGACTCAAAATTTGTGGGTTGGAGTCCTTCTACCAGCGGTCACATTGCCTACTTAACCACTACGAACCGACTGCAACCGCTTTCATGAGCAAAGTTGCAGTATTCAGTTACTAATAAAGGGAATCAAAAGATGAGAGATAAAACGTTGCACTTGGAACACACATCGGAATATAGATAGTCAGCAAACAATTATTATTTCCAGCCAGCTTTTAGTTTCAGCAATTATTATGCTAGGTTCTCAAATTTACATGATCATTTCTTGTTTCCAAGCATAATTTCTAAACTCAGTGAAAAGATGGTGCTATGATTCGCACTTGGGAATATCGGAAGACAACCTGGATGCACGTCTTATGTAGGAAAACGGATTATCA
Organism: Fasciolopsis buskii; assembly: GCA_008360955.1. NCBI lineage: Eukaryota > Metazoa > Platyhelminthes > Trematoda > Plagiorchiida > Fasciolidae > Fasciolopsis > Fasciolopsis buskii. Next base: position 432,239 of record LUCM01000704.1, on the reverse strand, counting down.
AGTTCGTCCTTCCTTTAACTTTACGATGGATAAAGAAAAAATGAGATCATTTTCTTGCTAAAAAAGCTACCCTGGTCACATTCACAGTGATTGTTTACGGTTTTTGGATAGCATTCGTCGACCTAACTTATGGGACCAAGAGCTGTTTGAATTGTTTTTCATAAAAGTTCCCTTCATATAGTTCAACGCAGATGAAGCATACTATTTGCATTTTCCACAAATGAGGGTCCAATATAATCCTAGCTATAAAGTGATGTTACCTGTAACATCTATGCGGTACGCACAGACTAATTAATCTGAGAACTCAGTTAGTTCGTCCGAGTGTTTCTGACCTTTGGCCAACTCTAAAGCTCAGCGGTACATTAAAGATGGAAGGTAGATTTCATAACCATCACTCAATGTATCAATAATAACATTTCTTAAATAGGGTGAATCACGTCATCCGTGCTGTTAAATCTGATTAGCATTGGGGCTTATTTGTGGAGGGATTAGATTGTTTAAAAACTAAGTGGTCACAGAACAAGTTTTCGTGAGCATTTCAAAGCCTAGGAGACAAGCACCTGAAGAGCACAGTTGACCAAAATTGTCCGCTATGCCTTAGATTGGTCGGAAGCTAAACCAGGTGACGGTTCATCATCGTCATCATCCATCTGCGTTGATGATTAAAATCGAAAGGAAAATCCAGCCAAAATATGATCCACATTTAGGACTCAGAATGAAAAAATTATCAAAGTTGAACTTGTTGACCGTGTTATTTTTCTAGATCTGTATGTCATACGAGTATTGCGAAAGAAAAGCCCACCTTTGTGTGAACAATCGGAGAAGTAAATCACGCGTAGAATTTTACGTCTCCCCTCATCAAATGACTGTAGTCAAGTCGGCTTTGTTAAGGGTCAATCCAAAAATGAAAACAAACAAGCTGTCATCGTACAAATTTGATACGAATGCGGTAAATTCAAAGTAAGCGGAATAATCTTTGCTGAGTTTTTTAACTTCTGATTGTTCAGTTAAGTGTTTCATAATGCTATTCTGGTTTAACTCAAAAACACTTGTCGCTTTCTCATGGGAAAAACTAACCGAAAATTCAGTAAATGCCAGTCCCGCAGTAATTTTCTCCAAAAAATCACATTATTTACAATCGGTACTATGCGACCCTTAAAGGATGAAAAATGAGCGAGAAAACGCAGTTGTTTTAGTTGAGATTGCTGATACTGCCAGAGCGGAGGCTTGTCGGCACACACTGTTTATTGATACAGTCAATGGCTGGAAGATCGTTCAAATCGGTCAGTCCATGACGTGGGGAAAAGTTTTGGAATACCTATCCAGTAGACTGCTTCCCTTAGGTCGAGTGAAATTACCGAGTTCTGTCGTGCCAAATCACCAGTTCATCAGAACTCTAACAATATGTTTAATTGACACGGTCAGTGTTGCTCATGTGTTCGAAATTTTGCTGCTTTTTATAGCTTCGAATTATGATCCTGGGTTTGTCCCATCAACTATTCAGTGGTGCGAGGTGGCACAATAAGTCGGAGTACGTAAGGTTAATAGTTGCATAGGATTAGCTAGACTAAGGACGTTACGAGCACAACTTCACGAGAAAAGTATCACAAATGTCAGAATCAGACATCATGAAACAGAACAATATCGATGGACCCATTGAGCGTTAGGAATCCTCGTAAGAAGGCTGGTTTTGATAAAATATGCATTATATTTGTGACTACTGTCAATTGTCAGTAGCCATATGGTGAATAGTTTTTTTAATTCAAGATCGCTGAAGGGCTTTTCCTTTGGTACCCGATACCAACAGAACAGTTCTCTGCCAAAGGATTTTTGAAAATGTTTAGAGCCTGGGACTTCAAAAATAGCTCCTTCGCTTTCACTGCAGTAATTTTATGGTTGGAAAAGCGCAAACCACGATGATGAACGCAAATAAAAGTCGGTTACCCGTCTGTTGCTATTTGTTCGCTTTCCGATTTCTCAGTTTCTTTCAAGGCCCAATAAAAATCGAGGCTGCAAATACATCCAGCTGCTGCAATTAGGCGCACCTCCGTGGCTAAGTTGTTCATACAAATAGTGCGTTTGCGGCTACCATTTCCAACGCGATCGGATCCCATTTGCAAAATGCAGTTTATCCATAGGTTATGCAGCATCACTGTCCCACTGACTAAAATTAGTGCCCATACGGAAGATTCATTTCAGCAAGCCACGGTTAGAATGTCATGTTGAATGACTGAATTATAGGATTGGAGGGAGAGTCAGATAAAGTAAGAAAAATTATTATTTGGAAATCGAATACCGTCTAGCAAGTCTTGCATCTGTAGGAACGAACGATTAATAGGAGATCTACAACATTTTCGAGAACTAGTTCGTAGCTTTTATTCTTTAACTTTCCAGAACAGTGTTGCGTAGTGCATTTTTAACTGTCCTCAGCAAAATCACCGTTCCGTAATACCTCCGTGAAGCGTCAAATTTCACTGATCACAGTTTTCTAAACACCTCGATCAAAATAAGTTATTCAATTGCACATCTAATGGCTTTCAATAAAAACAACTATATGTACACCTGGAATTCAGTGAACAATATGGTTGGAGGATTGCATGAATTGAGGATACTATGTACAAGTACATATATATATACATATATATGCAGTAAGTAGTATTTGGATGAGTGAACAAAATTTGCCGGGGAGCACACGATCGGTTTCGCGGTTATTGTCACTCGTCAGCTACGTGTACTCGGTGCTCTCTTGTCCAAACATCCACATACTTGTATACTCCGAATTGATATTTCTCACCAGAATCGAATCTGTAGCATCAGGAGTGTGCATGGAAGCTGTTCATCGGAGAGTGGACGGAAAGACGACAACTGTGATTGGTTGATAATTGTTTGTCAGTTGGACTGAGCCAAGATTAGGAACGAGGGCAGAATGCCCCAGAATATGCATATGTATATATAGACGCAGTAGACCGCGAAACCGGTCGTGGGCTCCCGGGCAAGTTCGTTCACTCATCCAAATACTACTTACTGGGCCTATATATACATATGTACATTCTGGGGCATTCCGCCCTCGTTCCTAATCTTGGCTCAACCCAACTGACAAAGAATTATCAACGAATCACAGTTGTGGTTCTTCGGTGGACACTTCGACGAGGAGCTTCCGTGCACACTCCTGATGCTACAAATTCGATTCTGTTAAGACATATATATATAATCATATATATATATATAGCGTGTACATTTAACGACGCTTCGCTCCCAACCTTTTTCCAAGCGGCCAGTTGAACAAGGTTTGACATTTTCGTCCTTATATCCTGGGTAATAACCCTTCCTTACAACATAAATGGGCAACACTTGACAAAACCCGTGCCTCAGCCGAGACAACGCTAATGCGACGAATAGTCATTGTATTCACACGGACTCGGCTTCAGTCGTCGCTAATCAGTTGATCTCTCAAAGTTTTCGACTTTGTTCTCAATGAAAGATTCGTGCATAGTTGACGGAGATGTTTTGCAAAATCCACGCAGAATATAATGAAGCAAATTCTTTTCTGTACGCTTGCCATTAGAACAAACGAAAGAAATTCTGTTTCATTACAAGAGTGTACAAAAATACGACTGCGCGTTTCATGGAAGAACTTGGACGAGTAAACCATTTGGTATCACCCTAAACTTGCGAAACATAGAGGCGGCTGCAGGTTTCTTTCGGTCGCTGATAGTCCGGACACAGATTGCTTTCCTCCAAGATAATTTGAAGTCAAAATGCGGTAGAACCGAATGCATCTCGGTTCGCATTGCAAAAAAAGATGCGTTATTTGATATGTTATTTTAGATTCTAAATGCTTCATTGAGAAAGTTCAGCCGAGGTTACCTAGACTCTGGCTCATTACGAACATAGCTGATCATGTTCCTTTTCATAGGACAAAAATCCCAATAAGTAGGAGCAGTTCGTTGTAATTTATTTTTGTGGGGTTGGTGGGGCATGGTGTTACAATGTTTTATCAGGTTCATGATAAATGGATTGAGGAAAATATACGCATCCAAATTTTAATCACCTCACCTCGTGGCAAATACCAGCATTCGGTTGACATGTGAAAACATTGCTGGGGTTGAGTTGGCGTCATACAGAGTGTTAGGTTGCTTCAATAGGATTTATCTAGACTGTCTGAATTATTTTGACTTTCATATTGCAGTTTTGATCCGTCTGAATTTAGAACAACTAGTACGTGATACTCTGCGGGTATCCTTTTCCGGGAATGGTGCCAGACGTCGCCTAAGTAAATAAAGCGGGAAACTAGAAAGTGGATTGCAGCAACGTAAATAAATAACCCGTCGTAAATTGAAGTAGCATACTACCTTTGTGCTGCACTTTTCCGTTGCGTTTAATTGATTGCTTCTTGAATGCATTTCGGAACGAATATTGATCGGATAAAGTCTAAACAAGTTCAAGAATTTCGTATGAAGTAAGACAGCTAAGAAAACATTGCACGAAAGTATTCATACACTCGAGGGGACAAACATCTCGAACGAAATAAAACGTAGACTGAAATACATCCAATTTGAACTAAACTGTTTTTAAATCATAAATAAGAGCCATGCCTCTATCCAAAGAGTGACTGCAGATTTTGAATGCGTGATCACTTTGGGGCGAGACTTTGTGTTACCATGTTGTAAATTTCTTATGTCGACCTTTGCACTTGCTGACCTGCAGCTGAAGAGGTATTCTTTTTCCCAAATTGCAGATCGGAACATATAAATCCCCTGGAGGAGCACAGTCCCGGCCTACAATGCCACGTTGCCACAGTCATATATCTTGCATTCATGAAAAGCTCCAATTTCTCTCGCTACCGACTAGAAAAATTCGATCAGCCATGTCGATTCGTTTTTCGTTTTACTTTCTGCTGTCCACATGTGGTTGGGAAAACGGTAGCCTGAGATCATTTTTGGCGCCATATGTGACTTCGCTTTCGAGCACTAGTTGGTCTAGTCGACATAATATATTTGAAACCGGCGCCATTTTCGGCCTAATAGGCTAGGCGATAGATTGTATGGGTAAAAAATTAATGAGGACCAAAGGTTTTTTTCCGACAAAATTTTTTTCAAAATATTTTGTATAATAAATAAGTCCATCACGAATGCCCAGATCATAGATAAATACCTTGTCCTAAGATACAGTTTTTGCAAACAAGGCATAAGGCGAAATCTAATTCTGTTATTTTTCAAATACTACCGGTTGAAACTCTGCTACACATTGTTACAGACAGGCAATCGTTCCCCATTTTTCATGTAAGGTCTAATACTAATGGAGTAGAACAAAGCACCCGGGAAATCCCGTTTATATATATATATATGTGATGGACCAATTTTATCAACGCCTTATCACGATAGTGCCCAGCATAACATTAACCAAGGAGGAAGACTCGGCTCTACCGTCTCTTGACAAATTGGTTATGAGGTAACCAAACGGGAACATAGAGACAACCGTTTATAAAAAAGCGATGACAACGGACCTCATACTCAATTTAAAAAGCAGCTACCCAACTTGCTACTTGAAGAGCCGTGCGCGTACTCTGTACCATCGGGATGACACACTCTGCAGTAAATAGCAGCTGGAGAAATAAGAGCAACCCAGGTTGTTCAAGTTATTTGCATCCAACGGCTATCCAAAACCTCTCATCCAAGCCTGTATTCACTGAACAAAGAGGACAAATATCAAGAGAGTATCTGAAGCAGTTGGACTCATTCTATGTCAAGTGCATATCACGGTCATCCATAAACCAACCGGAATTCTGAGATCGCGTCGAGCAGCACAACCAGTCAGGGGTGATAAAAAATATATCGGTGAGACAGGCAAACAAGTAGGTACATGCCTGTACGAATATAACTTAGGCCTAAGACGCGCTGAACCAAATTCACAGATATGGAACCACTGTGCACAAACAGGCTGTGAGATCAACATCAACAACTCAAAGTAGTCATCCAGGCAGACAGAAGAAGGAGCCCTTAGTTCTCTAAGCCTTCCATTCGAACAACTCGCTCAATCGCCATACTGGGATTGATAAACATTACGCCGTTGACAAGACCTTCGGTGAAGAATGCAGAGATAGTGGGACAATGCAAAAAAAGCGAAAGGGACTAGCGACCCCATTCAATCACTCATTCACATTTGACAACATTTCCTAATTCGGATCGAAACATCACAATAAACGTTATAACTCAGTGTACGATGAACGAAGTTAAACTTTATCGGTTATTATACTAACAACAGCAGCGATAGCAATGGTGCAAAATTGCAACAGCCAGAAAAACGAAAAATCACTTGTCAATAAACCCATTGATGCATTAATGCCAGAAAAGACATCGATATCAACTTTTACTGCTATTCATCCTACTGAAATAAAATAAACCCGGTCAGGGTAACAAGTGTGACTCGCGAAGAGAAATTATCAAATCAAAGAAGATTAATATTTCTGGCAGGCAATCTCGGACGAATTGCAAATCCTATTGGCATAAGGTCTTTTTTGAAAATTTGCAATGTATTTTCATCCTGTTCGCCTCATATCTTGAGCTCTGTTGTCTGTCCCAAGTTGTAACAGTTTAGTTGTTGTCTTGTAATATTCCCGTGATCGCATCACTTCACTGTGTTCCTTTTCACACCGGAATTCCTACCGGGCCAGCAATTTGGAGCTGCTAATTAGGTTGGATCTCAGGTATGCTGCACGTGATCCGTAGAAACACAATCACCATTTAGCTGAGTAAATAATTGAGCTAGCATACTAAAGGGTATGGGAGTAAAATCCTTTTTACGTTGTCTGAACTGAGAAGTCGACAACGCCAACTGTGATTTTGTAAGTTAGATGTGTTTTAAGTTATCCATATTGCCCTTTAACTTTGATACCCGGAGGTCTATCAGATTTGACAGAGCACTTTGATTATTCTATATACAATGCAACTCGATAATTATAACGATAGAATATATATATATATCAATCAAGAAAATATTGAAGAAAATGCGTTATTTTATCCCACAATCTATCAGCTTGAAATCATAATCTAAGAGTTCTTCGCTAATGTCGATCTGAGACGGTCTCTTTTATCAGAGTCTTCGTCAAAGGGTCACGATGAAACAATTCAGGTGTGCCGTTTATTTATCTAACTTTTCCTAACTGTTCGTACTGTACACCCTGCTCGGCTACAGTAAACAGAATGTAAGTCGCTGTGGGTGCTCAGTAGCACGTGTCGCGCGAGTGGTAGTCACAGTGAAACGACTTATAAATCAAACATTTGTTTCTATTTAAGATCAGCTACCTTAATTCTCCACTGCTTCGCTACTGCTGTCACCACAAATGAGCAGCCTTGCAGGAACACAGACCAGTCAGCGAAAAACAGTTGCATCTGAGATTATTTTCCAAATTGTTGTTTGGGCCGACCGTGCAAGAATTCACCGATGTTACCTGTGACTGGATTCCAGGGGCTTCCATAGTCAAACACATCATGATAATCAAACACAGAACTGAACCGCCGACTTCTTCCACTTTTGTCACCCTATTAGTATTGCCTTAACTACTGCTAACTTGACCAGGCAACCTACTTTTTCACGACCGAAAGAGCGCATAAAATAATCCAACCATTACCAGGAAGCTAATCGCACAGCTACATAGTTTTCCTAATATTCACCTGTGCACTAAAAGTATGCGTTCATTATCAATAGGATATCTTCTTGTTGCCAAGACGACATCCAACAAAAGTTAGATTAACATGAATATGCGCGAGAATACGGTCGATGTAATGTATCCGTCTGGCAAGTTTACCCTCCTGTTTGTATTGTTTGTCAAAGTAGCTAAAAGATATAGAGTTCTGTTTGTCCATTCGGCAAAAAAAGACCGTCTACAAGAAGACCTTAAAGGAAAATTAGCAAAAGTGATTAAACTGGAATCACGAAGACAATTTATCTCAATATAAAGATGTTTGGCCAAGACAGTAGAAATTGAAGAAGTCAATGGTTATCGGTTACAAAGTGAAGACAAAGATGTTAAGAAAGTTCAGCATACCTATTTAAAAAGGTTGGCACAAAATGGCACAACAGTACTTTAGTCGATGGTTCAGGTTTTCAGGTGCTTCTATAAAAAAATATCTTGTCAGCAGAGTGACAGGTAAGACGGGTGAAAAAGTACGAGTGTTCACTAGTGAATCGAATAACACCATCACCTATGTAAAGAAATTCTGCTCGAATGAGCAGTTTTAGCGCAGTGAAAGGGTGATTCATGATATCTCCGAGTTAAGGGATATGGATAGCCATTTGTTTGCAATATTTGCCTTGCAATTGTTCATTCAACATTCGGATTATTCTCTGCATACTTTGACTGAGCTCAGTGAAATGAAATTCATTTGAGACCAATCTTTCGTTGTCTAATGAAATAGGTAGCTGTTCATTTAGCATTAAGGTATGGGTGTGCCCGACTGTCCAGTCTCCTTTTCGCATAATCCCAAGTGTAGTAAATACAAGCATATTCATCATTAGATGGTTCGCGACACCGGACCTTGGATTTTAATCAAGACGCAGTGAGGTGCATTTCGTAGTATCAGTTTGAACAAACACTTAAAGGCATACTTCGTATCCTTTTTGATTGAATTTGGCTGGCATACACCTAGTATTCGTTATTTGCAATCGCTGGCAATGACTACTCATGAATGACGTTCGACTGAGTGGGAAGCAAATGATCAGAATATTTGATAGCACTAATTGGAATGGTCATATTAAGCGTGCGCTGAAGGCATGCATTCACTTAGTTTTTCAACGAAAAGTTAAGCAGAATTTTCAAGATGTGATTTCTTCGGAAGAGATATAAACTGACTTTAGCTGTTTCATGAAATGGGCTAAATTTTCCCAGAACAACGGAAAAGAGCGGGGAGGGTGGGAGGAAATTGTCATCTGCCACCATATTAACTGAAGCCAACACATGTGATTATACCTGCTTCTACGTCTGTTTATGTGTGTATTAGTGCTCACAGGAAATTATCTTGTGCATTTGTACCGAGAGTTAATTAGGACATGACCTAGTTATTGGTAATTACATATCCATATGGATTAGATGTGTTCCCCAGATGAACCAAACATCTGTTCCATTGTGATCTGCAACCGTGACCGACCACTCGAGGCCAGTGTTGACTGTCGTACTCGTTGGAGTGCTTTTACTGGTTAATGCTGATTTGATTTCTGTTGGCCGAAAATTGGCTTCACGTGTGACACCGAATCAAAGTCCACGATTGGGGTTAACAAGTGGATGCAAAATCTATGATCACTTCACTTATTCCCTTCAACGTTATTGAAAGTTACTTACTAAATCACACTTGCCAACCTGTTATGAGGTTGAAAACAGGAATTTTGAGATTGGAACCGTAATTCTACAAGTCGTACATGTTTATCAGCCTTATGTATGTATGTGTGTATGTATGTATGTATGCATGCATGTATGTATGTATGTATATACATATATTTATGCACGAAAACGATGACTTACAGTGTAGTCCATAAATCATACGGTTCTTGAAAGAGGAGTGTTAAACCCTATGTGCATGTATGCACACTTGCATATGTGCATATATGCATGCATGCATGCCTACATGAGTACAGGAATGCATACATATATCCATGCAGATATATATACATATCATCGCAAGTGTAAATGTACACAATAGATGAAAAGTTGTCAAACCAAAATGGAACTGAAATAAGCATTTAAAAGCTTTGGAATACAGGAGTTATGTGTTTCTTAAACCTGAGGAAAAACTTGTTGCAACAATAATTTAAATGCATGAAAAAAAAAATCACTGATGTTAAGGCATCTAGTTGTACAGAGTAAAGGGGAATTATACCAATAAAATATGTCATAATCGCCGATGATGGCAGCAGAGTTCTTGCAAACAAAGGATCAACTTTCGTGCGCCGTCGGCCCGTGACCGTGCAACTCAACAACGGGTAGATTCTGTATCATTATGTGATGAAGTTCAGAAAACGGCTGGGAAGCTGCCCAGGAGTGTAATGGTTAAAACGTTAAACTCACAATCGCTTGTCTCGGTTTCGCGTCACAGTGAAAGCGCAGTGGATATGCACTACGGACAATTCTAATCGGAATGAAACAACTGTGTAGTGTTATCAGGGTTTCTTAATGGCCAGTTGAGCGTCGATAATACATGATGAATAATTTCGTGAGGATAATATAAACAGGGTGGATAAAAGGCTATATGAGTTTAAGAAAACGATTACTTTGACGCTTTGAGGAAACTCAGAAAATGCCATAGAATTTACCGGTTGAGCAACAGATGGGCACCAAACTTTGTATGGCAGCGGAACTTCCAGCGCAACACGAAGAATTGGTGCTTGCAAACCATGTGGACCAGGGTTTAGGTTTGTCGGATCAACAGTTTGATTATGTGAGAGTGGAAGCGAGATTGAAAAAATCAGGGCTGAACATTTTGTGGACATTTTCCGTTGGCCTCGTCGGTGATTTCGAAAACAGAGTGGGGAAATATTGTCACCGCGACAAAATTAAGTCCAAAAGTGGGCAGAAATTGTTTTGTTTTAGCAACAAAACCGAAAACTTTATAAGTGTGGAAGTATGAAAAGGTGGTAAGGTCATGGGAAATATTGGTTTCAGGGTTTTTATGGATTTGATCATTCATGCAGTCTCTAGGGTTCACTGCATGAAAGGAGACCTCCAACCTTGACGCTGAGACGTGGAGTGGGATAGCCCCAAATATGGTCTCAATAGGTTAGGTGTGGTGACGAGTCCGGCAACAGCAAATTACCGTCTATCACCAAGATGACCGGTGGGACTGAGATCTGAGCCTTTGGACTTTTTGGGATAGTAGATGCATAGTCCACCTAACCACGACTGGCCAGTCAGGTTGATCACAATTAAGGCACAAAAGTAGATTATTATACTGTAACTCAGTCTTCCAAATGGAGGAGACAACCAGTGCATCGTCAAGCCTTAATCAGATGCACAAGAAGTTTGACAAATCAATAAAGACAGGAAGAGAATTTTGGTGTGAATGCGTAGAGGCATGTTTGGATCAGAATCAACTGAAACGGTACATTTATTTGAGTTCAAATCAGTTGAACAGAACATTTGAAGATATTCCTATCAAAGTATGTGCAAGTGGTAGACACTAGCATCAAGCAGAAACAGGGATTGTCTGCGTGTGTGTGCATGTGTGTATAGTTCATTTGAAAAAGTAATAAGACATAACAATGCTCATGGGCGACTAGTCGGCTCGAGTTATGCTCATGCAGCTGGAAGTTGAATTTCACATTTCATTTGATTATGAAAACAGATTATTAAATATATTTTTACGGTTATTTTCCCCCAACATTGCAATCTTTTCTGACTCACTTTAATCATTTGATTTTCGTTAAATAACGAAGATTCGTCAAGTCAAAACTGATGGTGAATGTACTCTCGTGTAAGCCACAATATTGCATCCCACATTAAGCGTCCAGAATTAACTGAACCGGCCACAGCGAACGATCTTTTTATTTCCATGAGGAAAGTCGTACGCTGAAAGGATTGCCTCACGGCGGTATGTAACTTCCCTGAAAAGATGACTTGGCAAGTTCGAATTAGATATACACCTCCAGGAGTCTCGATTAATAATCATCCCCCCGCGCGTCAAAGTGGGACGTAAGATGCAGTTGATCATTGCATTTGGTACGGTCATGATAGCGAAGGTTCCAGAGCCTTTTTCGATAGCTATTCTTAGAAACCAACGTCCATGACAAAACTAATTCCGAATTTTGACATTCGACCAGTCAACTGTCTAAGGCGAAGTACGAAGTCAGTGCAACAAATTTGTCCTTTTTATGTAACCGGTACATCTGCTACATTATCACTTGATGAACACCTCCAGGACAGCTAATACGAAGCAAAGTATTTTTTATCTTTTACTTACTTTATTAATGAAATAACAATGTACATCGTTTTTCAGGAAGGGGTCACAGCCAGCTGAAGACTGTCAACTAGGGAAGTTGACCGGCGGTGGGAGGACTCGAACCCTCGACCCTCACGTCCAAACGGCACGATCTTATCCGCTCGGCCACCGCCGGTAAAGAGCGCGGGGAAATTCATCAAAGTGAAAGTATTGTGACAGGGTTTTCTGTTCCAATAGTAATGAGTTTTAATGGTTGATCACAACTGCTTTAGTGATCCTTATGAACTAAGCACCATAATAAATTACAAACTATCTGAATGAATCTTTTTGATCCAATTCGAGTCGTATCATGTCCAACGTCCAGTCAATTTTGGGACTCGCAAAATTGTGTGGATTTTCGAACGCGCTAGCGACGATACTAGGGCACTATAAAAAATCTCGACATCTGCTGCGAAATAATCAATGCTTCGTTTCAATTGGCACCATACCTCTTTTGGGTTCAAATCCAAGGAAATCTTATAATGCTGAGGCCATTGAATCCTTCAACAGTTCGCACCCAATGAGAAGGTGGTTCATCATCTTGGTGCCACTGCACATTGCGACAAATTGTAGTAATATTTGGATTCCAAATGACAGTACGTGCTGGAAGCGCTCCGAACTCGGACTGTACCGTACAGAGCAGTAAAAAGACCTCAGAGGGTGGAAATCAAGTTAAGGTTTTGTTATTGGTAGCACTTCTAATACAAGGATTCAAGAAAAAGACGTTGTCAGGGCGAAATACGTTCGAACTAATGAGAATTTATCCCCTCGATTTCTTCAGTCACCACGTCTCTGATCGTCAGACTTGTGCATGGGTGCGACTGTGAAGCCATAGCATACTAAGTCATGCGATTTGCATAGCGATTCATCACACAAGCGATTTCTCCCTATATATCAGTATCACTTAATTCAGTTGTTCCATTCAAAAACAAGTTGACTTTTTCACCAGCTAATAATGTATCCCATACGATCTCGGTCCCTTTGACCCTGTACAGTTTGTCACACGAACTGCACAATGGAATCCGTTCTACTCATCCCCGAAACATCTGCTGTTCTATCTCGGCATGTTAATGTGAAATGTAGTTCATCTGTCTAAGTAGATCGACTTCATTTTATGGAAGGTCATAAAGAAGGCTTGAGCATTCAGTCCAAACTGGTAACTTATTGGATTTCTTGACTGATGAAACCTTTCGATGAAGCGATACTATTGGTGGCAACGGGAGAACTAATTGATCATCAGAATCACAAAAAATGGATTCACACCTCAGTTGTTGCATCGAAGCCTGGGGCAAATGCACCTGAGTGCGAGCGACCGAACTGCAGGATGAACTTTCGAGTTCAATTTACTTCTGTTTAAGTAGTTCTCACTCCGCAATCTATGCATCCATTGGCAGGTTGGGGCACCTGCACGTGAAGCTGAGAGCAGGTCACCTTGAAGGATGGTGAATGTCCACCCTTGAAGAAATATGAGCGGATTACGCAATGCGTTTACTTAAATGGAAGAAAAGAATGAAGGGTGGATTGTGCCTTGCAAATTCTAGAATCATTTGAAAGGGATGAGAAATTATTCTTAGCAAAACAAGCGGATTGTTTCTCGCAGCTATCAACGAAACTCTGAAGACTGAGTCTCCGTTAGATGGTGTCGACATCTAGTATGTGCATTCCGATGTCTACTTCAGATTTTAGAAACAGTAGTCAGTGCAGTGCCATTCTGCTTTATGCAACTTTTCTTGGGTTAATCACAGTCACAGCAATCCAGGAGATGAAAGTTGATCGGGTTGGACCTTACGTTTTACTAGGGCATCAGTCATCAGAGTTAAAGTGAAGGAAATTTAGAAATAGTACTTAAAATGGCAATCCAGAATTCAGCCAAATAAAAATGAAGCACCGATTCGGGCTGCCGGCATGCACTGAAATGACTCTGATCCAGAATACGAAATGGAAAAGCCCAAGAAGTCCAAGGAAGTTGGAAGACACAGTGGTATATTTACATATCTTGTGTTTATATACACAATGCAAAGAATTCCTACTGATGGAAAGCCTTAGGACGAGTGGGGCAGGGGACATCTCAAGTGGTTGTGTTCACAGGCCGCAGCGAGTGTTTCACGTGATTTACAGAAAGGTTGGCCCCATGTAGTTCGACAGTTCTTCACTATGTAGATATCTGTCATGGATGGGAGAGATGCAAAATAAGTCTAATCGGCAAGATAGCCCAGCATGTGCAATTCATTTTCACAGCAAATGCATTAAGCCCAGTGCAGATGGGGGATGTCGAAATGACTATGGACTTACTTTCGCAGTGAAATTTGCTGTGTAGTGGGACGACACCGTGCTGATCTGATTGTGCCGCTGTTGATGCCGGTTGATGTACTTATGGGACTTCGGTTAAGAGTGGTTTCTCTGAACTTGATTATTTCAGGTCAATCACGAGAGACTGGTAATATTATAAATGAAGCAAATTGCAGTGGGGCTCATTTATAGACAAGGGCAACAATGAGACGCATAATTAATATAGACTGAGCACAGCATAGCTACCCTACTGGACAAGGTTGAGGTAGCCACGTGATAAGTAGAAAGAAGTAATGAGGACTTTAAAGTCGCCGTCATCAATACGCAACGAATAGTGGATCTAACTATGCGTATCATCAGGGAGGTTCATCTGTGAAAAACGTCAAGCCCTGTGCTTAAGAAACAGGTGTAATACAAAAATTGACCTATAAATGATGACGAAATGCCATGAAATAAGAAATTTTTACTGCGTGATGGTACATTCAAATTGTTGACCATTGAATTTGTCAATAGGTCTGGTAAATTTATGATACCTAAGAAGAACAAACTATAGTACCTAGCCACTTGTGTTTCTTAGATTTAATTGAAGATCGGTCCTGGAAATATCGGGTGAATCAGTAGCATAATTGTCATTAGTTTGGAACCAACTCTTTTGTAGAATAAAACGGTCGACTTGTACAGCCTCATTCTGACACTTCATAAACCATTGAGCGAGTCTGTGATGCCTTGGAGTCTACACGCACAAAATCGGTCTCGAGTGAGACAACTATTTTGGGCGCATGCACTGAGATTTTCGCAATCATCTGGTTCGTTTGCATGTGGTCATCTAAATTAAAAATTGGTCCGCTAACGTCATCTGTGAGCAGCACAAACCTGCATCAAGTGTTTGATTTTGGTACAGAAAAGTTACCTACAGGAGAAGCAGTGTCAAGAGCGGGTTGACTGAAGTCTAGGGGAAGATCGGAACATGGCTGTATATTGGCGGTTAGTCGGTTACCGTTATGGTTTTTAAACCTGAAAGTAGCAGGTTCGAACTCCACATTGTCCGTCCATGTACCGTTCGGTAAACTTTAAACGGTTGTGACAATCGCTTCCACGGAAAATGTATCACTAATAGAAGAAACAAAATAATAAGCAGCAAAAGATCTGGTGGAGATACACCCGAAAATTCATTAGAACGATAGGAGAAGGACAAGTAAAGTCCACTGATACCCTAGTTTACACTGAACTCATATCTAACCGACTTCCTCTAGCTGCTCTTCTAGGGAGTACTCGGTAATTTACCAGTCGGTGTAGCTCATTTAACTACCGTTCCCTCTCTTCTAAATGGATTAGTGATGCCTGACGAAGCACTTAACAATACTGATATGACAAGGAACATGTGACCATTTTCGGTTCCTAAACGCTGTATCACGTCTAGGAGGTCAGATTGTGACTCTGTCCATCCCGATCTCGCGTATTTTCTCAACTATCCTGTCTAAGCGTTAGCTCAAAATAAATCTGCACGAAATTCGATGGGTCAAAGAAATTTCTTGAGTAGCTCGTTTCAGCCCCAATATTGCTCTAAGCAAACTAAATTGACGACTAAACTTCAGGCCGAATAACGGTGAGAGAAATCAAGGGTATTCATGAATGGAAACAGTGACAATGACTGGATAAGTCAGCCGTATTAGTGCACCGAATGCGTACCTACCTAACTTCCTGTTTGCTATCCACGCTAGCCAACTTCGATCGACCGACTGTTACGCCACCACGTACTCATCGATTTCGTAAATGCCAGTACGATGCGGTCAAGAAATAACCTCAGATAATGCTACTGGACTAACCAACCCGTTCATCTCGCCTGTGACAGTCGCGCTTTATCCCGAATGACGGAAGATGTCAGGACCTACCACTCCAGCTCGTTTCGCGAAACGCGATCGTTGACCGGACAGACCTGGTAGAGGATAGCGTGATGTCAGTGACACGGACAGGCTGCAAGCGAACTCTTCTTGTTAGTATACAAGTTTTGTCGGGAGAGGGAGCGTAGGATAGAGCGAGAAAAATTGCAACCAGCTCAAGCTTTCTACCATTCACATAGGGCAAAATATTGTATGCTTGTTCATCCGTACCTGTGTCCGTCCCACGCTCACTGGGCGTTCTTAACCGAATCGCCAGTCTGTTTGGGACCGGCAATGCATGGTTTGCACGTGGATAGTCGTGTTATGAGTCGATCGATGGTGGAATGGCAAAAGAGCCTGCAATAGTAAGAGAAGCAGCGGGCGAGAAAGAGACGGAAGTCCCTCGGTCTGACCAGTTTGCCTTCCGTACTCCCCCCACCCCGAGTGAGCCTTGCTCACGCACCCAGGCCACCTTACCCAGTGAGCACTGCACAACTTACGATCTAGCATGGCTATGTCGGGTTGTTAGTGTGTTTGATTGGGTTTCGCATTGCTCGCTGCCTATAGCAAATCTGTCAGTATCGTGGCATTGTCAACGGTTCGGAGACTATAGTTGTTGGATTCGTGTATTTCGGGTGCTCGTTCAGACGTGATCGACCATTCCAAGGGGTAAGTAGTGTGGTCTCAAACAGGTTGTTCCTTCTTTTGTGATCTATAAACAATCAAATTTTTGATACCCATCGTATGTTTCCCAACAATTGATGTCCCTATCACAAGGTGATAATACGTCATCCTATCTGAGGCTGTTGAAATGCGTGAGGTAAAATGCTACTTGTTTAGTGACACAGCATTTGTAACTAGATGACCAGAAAGTCGAAAGTACACCGTGCCACTCCCAAGAATGGAAACACTGTACTACTGTCAACATATCATTATATCTTTCCGTGATGACCATTCTAATGGCTTCGTCAATTTTTCGTTGTTTTCAAAAGTCATGGTACTTTAAAAAGTCATCCCTGAATTTCAATATTTTAATACTTCTCACAGCAAAAGAAGTTCCTGGAGAGAGGGATAGAAGGAATACCATGGAGACTGGAGAGCAGAAGCTTTAATTCCTGAGACCAACATCGTAGAAAAGTGTAGCCCAGAAGTTTTCTACGATTCTGCAAAAATCAACAGAAATGAAACAAAATACACCGGTGCACGT
The DNA here is from genome assembly GCA_008360955.1 of Fasciolopsis buskii. NCBI lineage: Eukaryota > Metazoa > Platyhelminthes > Trematoda > Plagiorchiida > Fasciolidae > Fasciolopsis > Fasciolopsis buskii. Next base: position 414,897 of record LUCM01000704.1, on the reverse strand, counting down.
TGTATAAGTTTCCAATAAGTATTGTTTAAAGGTCAGGTGATACATTTCGGCTCTGAAATCGATTAGGTAGCTGACGGAAACTGTTTGAAGTATGAAACTGTAAGATAGCGAAACCTGTTCGGCCTTCGATGTGTCGTTCCAACTACCATCAATTTTATCACTAATCTTTAATTTAGATAAATGAAGTAGGTGTGAGCAGTAGGAGATTGTGTTTTCATGAAATTGTTCATTATGTGATATCAGCACTTCACTGACCATTGAGAAACCATGGAATCACCATAAAACTTGAACCGGATGAATATACATTGTTGACCCTTGCTAAGAAGAATGAAGCAGTTTTACAATATTTTCATAGTTCTTAAGTGGCTAACTGAGCCTTGCTATCACATGATGAATAGATTTGTAAATGAAATATGATGCTCAACCCTGGAAGACCAATGGAAACACCCTATTTTCCTTGTTTTATTTATGGTTTGCACGCCTTTGGTACCACGAAAATGATTTGTCGCCAGCGTCTTGCAATGACGTGTACGATATTTTATATCTACAAGGAACACAGATTATCCAAACGCCGTGTTCTGTACTTTCCAAACACATACACGGGCAACTGAGATGATCGGGACCGTGAGTTTTGTAACGCCACATTTATGGCAAGCCTGTTCAAAACCAGATAGGTGATTCCGCTTCGCCATACAAATCGACAGGTATGCTTATCATAGTTTTTCACTCTTCCGCTTAACTTCAGTCAGACCGTCAACGTAAGCCAGTGAAGTCTAAGTATCCACTAGTATAGCAACAGTGGATGGATTGCGTGACCGACGTGAAATCCACGGAATCAGGAAAACCAAAGTGATCTCAATCCCAGTAGGTGTGCCCACCAGCATCGATACTTGCATGGTCAGGGTACTGTGGATTGCGCAATTCACATCATATATATATGTGTGTATATATATGTATATAGTATGGCGTGATGTGCCTGCCCTCACATACGACATTGCCTACTATGCGGCACAACACATTCACCCAATTCAACACGACGGTCATACTGGAACGCTATTTTGAGCAACCAATTAGCCAACTGTGACGAGCTGGACTTCGTCGACTCTGAGTGTCTGCCATTTTTCCCTGTGGCCGAAAAGCGCTTTAACTCTTTTTATCGACCTAGACAATCAATAAACAACCAGGTTAAGGTACCCAAGAATATAATTAGACGTCATCAAAGCTTGATTTCGAGAAAAATCATTTCCGTATCAGGTACATTGATGCTTCTGATTAAGACATTTATTTGGACGAATGGAATGGGAAGAAGTTGCACGTCTGTTGTAGCATTTGCCTCGGGGTATTACTTTGTCCCGCTGATCATGACGAAATAATTCAAAGCGAGGTAAAAATGTCGGCCCAGTTAATAGTTTGTCCAAGTACTTCCGGTCTATGGATGACGTATCTCCCCGTTGCTATTCCCTTCTTCAGAAGATAACTGGGCATGGGTAATGGGGACAGTCGCACTGTTTTGGTCCGCTGCTTCCGGTATGTGGTTCACTTGTCCAGAACTATCACGGAGTCATTTAATTGCTCCTGTTCACGGAGGTTATCCTCATAATTACTGGCGTTCAGCGAACTTACACTTCTCCCCAAAAAGAAATGTCTCATTTGTCCATTTTATCACTCTAAACCTGAAGGGCATTACTGTTGTTTGTTCCACTTTCATTGGTCCAGTTGTTGACTAATGCCGTTTCCCCAGGGGAGCACTGACGAATGTGGTGGACAATTCCGGTGAGGTTGTTTCTCTAGACAAGGACGATAATAGCGGCAGAAACACTCACCAGATTACGTCTGAAATGTCAAATAAAAATCTCGCAGAATGGAGTGAAAACTGTCCAGCAGCGTATTTCGTCTTGGTAGTTGCTCAAAGAATTCGTTTGACGCACATGGATCTCTAGGTAGATCGGATTCATTTTTACACTTTTCGCTTTATCTAACCGGTCTGTCGCTTCCAAGTACGTTTCTTTGTCTATTGCTTGGTCGGATCTGCATTCGTTACCAAGTTATAGTGGAATCATACAGTTGTTTATGCATATGAAATTATTTTTCTGGGTCTTTATTTCCCAGAGTATGCGATCTAGTTGCATGGGGATTACTGATCAAAAGAGGCATTGGCTGTGCCTCTGCGACAAACAAAGTAAGGTAGAAATTAGGAACGATTAAGGAAAATTTCTTACTACATACAAGGATCCACCCCATGGTTGCAGGCCATTGAAAAACTGATCCATATCACGTCAGAAGTGGGTTTAGTGAGGGTCATATCATTGTAAAAAACCTTGAAATGATTTCCAGCGGCTAGACAAATCTGTCAAACTGGATTGAAAGATTAGTACTGGTCGATGCTCATTTTGTCGCTTGTTTTACAGTTCTGTCCACTGAGCCTGAATTGAGATGGCAAATGTTTCACTACCCTTCCACGTTGCCCAGTTATTTATTTGCCCGCAATTGGCAATATTCTTCTTGTTTATGTTTATCAACAGTCCAAATCCTGAGCCTCTTCGACGGCCTTGAACTGGAAACTATGTGGTAGTTTCTCCACTTAAACTATGGTAACTCAACTCTTCACTTTAAAAGATTGAAATTCAGCCACCCCCCCAAAAAAACTTTGATCATTTTTGTTCTGTGCGACTCTTTCGATTTTTATGTGAACTTTTTGATGGCACAGTTTCATAAATAGTCAAATGCAATTGATTCTGGTTTAAGATTACGAGTGAGTAGGATTTGTTTTCCGACTATCTTCTCTAACTGATCTATTTGTCCCTCATGGGACTGAGCACATGAACTGATTTGATATATATATATATATTGATTTAGTGGTTTAAAGAGTACCAGAATTCCCAAATCTCCATTGTATTTCTTGTGTTTCCGCTCAAGTCCACACAAGAAACAGAAAGGCTAACCGAAAAGCACAGTCAAATACAACGATCAGTCTAACATATATCATGACCGTACCTGAATTCCAAACTCAAGGGGTCCCAGGTACTCAAAGACAGTCTCGAACAATGAGAAGACCCATATCAAATCCAAAGAACAGCATCCAAAGCAGCAGAAAGAAAATAAAAACGTCTCATACAAATTAAGTGCAACGACTGGAACATACGTTGCAACGGTAAAACTAGGGAATAATTAGCCACCTGAATGCGCTAGCAGAAACCAGCTGCATGGTGATATGATCCATTCTCTCACGTTCCTGCAGGATGATCACGGGAAAGACAAGTTCAGTGTGAATGATGCTGGAGTTCTCGGCCAGGGAATGATTAGGTACCCGAAGGAGAATTTGGAAGTCTGATACTCTTCGAAACAATGAATGAATATCAAATTGGATCACATACAGTCGGATGTGGAGCAACCAGAAAGCTAGACATTTAAATCCCTACATACCCGTAATCTCCATCCAGAGTTGTCTGCAGGGGCTATGCGTGAAAAATACATTTGGAGTAAAAATAACGACACAACAGAAGGGGGCGAATTCCAATCTTCTAAGATAAAATTCAAGAAAGTAGAATTTAAGTTTCCAGTCTAAGGTAGTCGAAGACTCCATGGTCAAAGCCAATTACGTATGGATACAATAAGATACTTACAAGCTAAACATTTAGAATGCCTTTGGTGAATCCAGTACTAAGTTTTTGCGGTTTAACTTTTTAATGTTATATTACGGTCTGATTGTTTTGAAATCATTCACAAAAATTGTCGACTGAGTTTTGGTAATTAAGATAGTTTTGGCCGTGGTTTTGCCACTGTTCAGTTTTTAGAATTAAACATCACAAATTAGAAACCTCACGGTTTTTTAAAGGAACCTTACACCTCTGTTTATGAGCAACCTACCAACCGTTTATTATCAAAGTTTATGTAAACTGCATTGCAGAGCTTTTAAACTCCGGCACGTGGTCTTTAAAGTGTAGTTCTAGGCCTGTACTCTGTGGCTCAAGGTTCGTATATTGTGATATGATGTTCTCAAAATAAGGGTTTTATCTTCCAAATAGCGAAGCGCAGAGTTATTCACTCTTCACAGTACTCTGTAGCGGCAGTCACACATTCCGGATAGCTCACTTTGAGGCATTTTTCACTGAAATTCTCACCAGTAGCAACCGCTTCCGTGTAACTAACAAAATTGCTTCTGATGTTGGGTGTGAGTAGCTAAAGGATGTGGATGAATGACTGTAGGGTTTTGGTTAAAGAAAATTTAATCGAATCTCAGGGTTTTACTTTAACTGCATTCAGCATCAATCATATCATGGAAACAATCGACACGGCAGGTCTTTATTCTAAAGCCAAAACATCAATAATGTAATCAAATGCTCCCGGTTATCGGTATGTTTCAGACCCCAAGGTTAGTTGAATATGATGGATCACTATACATCTATCCTTTTGAAAGCAGAAACTGCAGCATAAAAAGTGTTCTGTCATCTGAATTGTGAAGTATTTTCAACTGTTTAGAAGTGGTACTCTTCGCACAAATCTCAGAGAAATAATTAGATCGATTTTGTTAGATAATTTGAAAGCGCGCACAAACATGCGTTTGAGAACCTTCTATTCAGATTTACCAGTTTCTAGGCCGACTCCCTTGCGAATTTGCATCCTCGAAACCGCGAATAATTTTACCTACCCTGTCAGTTATCTTCCGTGGCTTATGACCAGGAATACACTACTGCTGAGGTTTTGTCTGTGAATCGCCGCAAATTGGTTGGGTTTCCTACACTCCTTCCAGGACGATGCTTCTGGTATGACTAAGTCGCATTTTAGCTAAACCTAGTTTGAAACAATGATATATTTTTACACAGAGTTCACAATTACTTGTGAATGGTGCTTACTTCGTATGGTTGACTGTCTATTGGACCCCATACTTCACGCAAACAAGTCAGCTTACCCAGTCCCATCTCTCCATTTCTGTTCAACTTCGTCATGGATGAGGTGATGGAAGATGATTTAGGAGGTCTCCGGGATGTAGGAATGGAACTGGGAAGTGGAGGAAAGCTATGCGACCTAGATTACGCAGACGACGTCGTGTGCCTGTTCGAATCCGCTGACCATGCAGAACGGGCATTAGATAGACTGTCGAGATCGGTTGCTCGGTTTGGCATGTGCTTTGCACCTTCAAAGTGCAAAGTGCTGTTACAGGACTGGACGACAGCAGTGCCGAATTTGACACTAGATGGAGAGGAAATAACAATGGTGGACCGATTCACCTATCTTGGTAGCTGCGTGTCCGATGATGGTAGCTCGGGAGTGGAGGTAAACACGCGGATATCCAAGGCTCGGGCAGCTTGCGTTGGACTGAAGCACTTGTGACGTCGGCCTCATATTCCACTGAAGTAGAAATTTCGTGTGTACTGTACTGCAGTGCGTTCAAATCCGTTGTACGGTTGCGAGACGTGGATTATGCGTGTGGGAGATATTTGTCGGCTAGAGGTTTTCGACCACCGATGTCTACGCAATATGGCCAGGATTGGATGGAGTGACCGGGTGAGTAATGCAAAGGTCAGGAATCTAGTACTAGGTGCCGGATCTCAGAACACCTTGTTTCAGCATATGAAACTTAGTAGACTACGCTGGTTGGGTCACTTGTTGGGTTGCGTATGACGAACACTCGCCTATCATACCGTGTCTTATTTTGTGTTCCTCCCAGGGGATGGAAGAAGTCATGTGAAGGTCAGCAGATGCCGTGGCAATTTGGAATGAGAAAATGTACGGCGAAGTTAGGTAAAGTAGGTGTCTCATGCCTTCGTGGTTGGGGTCCGAGAGACTCGTCGACTTGCTGGCTGGAGGCACTGAAGCATACGGGAGTACACCGTGAACGGTGGCGATCGTGTTGTCATTTTCTATCGAATCAGAATGATTGAAAGAGTGCGTTTGTACAGTTTGACTGTGTTCTGCGTGTTGTATTTGCAGCAGCGTGTTATCTTTTGCCGCCTGTGTAGGTCCACTCCCTGTTCCCTTTGGATATTCACTCTTTTTATATAAACGCGTAACTCTGGGGAATGGCAGCAGTCAGTGAGGCTTGCTTTGCTGTTTATCGCTGAACGGTGATGATGAGGTTACCCAGTCAGCCACATTTTCTGAACATCGCAAGACCCAAGTTTCAATCTTATTATTGCTCATTAGTAGCGCATATCCTTCATCGCGCCCAACTTTCCGACTGGAAGGTGCATGTTTTACCACTGTCACCAGCACTTGTCCACAATAGTCAGAAATGCTGTTATAATGCTGGTTATCTGAGCTTTTATAGTTTGATTTCTTCCGGTCGTTTGTTTCTTGCATTGAGGAAACGCTGTCAGTCCATATGAGAAATTAAAGAATCTTTGAAGGTAATACAGTTTTAGTGCAATAAACCCAAATTTCTCCAGCAATTCAATATTAATTTTTGTCTTTTCTTGAACTATTTAGCAAAATTTTCTTGCCACTTGCCACAGAATCTGATGAACAGAACATTAATAATTTGGCGAAGATTCCGTCTTTGGATACCAAAGTAGTTATCTGTATTAGATGAACATGTGAAAAAAGCAATTATTAGCTCTGGAACGCTTTGTCCGTTATGTTTAATATAAAAAACGTAAGTTTTGAGTAACACTAGAATGCTCCGCCTTTTTATCTTACGATATCGTTAACTATGTTGCATGATCTGCGATTTATTCTCTGGACTATAATCGCCGCAGTGCTTGGCCTGTATTTCTTGGCTCTTAATACATTCGGCCCACCTTATAAAGGTATCGCTTTAAGCGTGCTTCACGGTAGCATTTTTGATTTTGAAACATGGATCATCCTGGGTCACTTTTATCCAGCCGAATGCAGTTCACTTCTTCCAGGACAAAACATCATTCTCAAGGGGATTCTGATAGCTGAGCTCAGCGCCTAGGTCTCGAAAATTGTATCGTCAATCGAAGCGACCTTGTCGGTGCCCACCTACTGACTGCATCTTTCTCATTGACTTTAAAGTTCATTTGTTTATCTTTTTTGCTCAGAGCGAAAATATTTCAGAGTTGTCATCAAATCCTCGAAATGATTTTCTCGTTACGGCAGTATTATAATACTGCCTCTTACTGGATTTATCATTGCGAACGTTTTGGTTTCTGCCACAGACACACCAACCGATGCTTGTCTGACACCTACCTGTCTTCGTCTGCCAGATATATTCTCTCAAACTGATTTTAACTCCTCTACTAGATCAAAATTTAGAGTTTTATCTTTTATGTCCGCTCAATGAGAACACCATAGCGTACTGCCTTGTTCGTTCCCGGTTTCCCTGTGGGCAAATAAACTTTAGTCTAGCTGTCCACGGTCATCGACAGCTTCGCTAACTTTTTTAAAATTCGGTCTCATCCCACCACCAGGGGCGAACTGAATTTTACCATCAGTATATACATATATCTATCTGTCCCTCTCTATGTATATATAATAAGTATACAAGTATATAACATATATAAGTGTATAATAAGTATGTACATAGTTTTAAATAACCAAAAGATTGATAAATTATTATTTTCCGGTGCATAAGATCGTTTATTGATTTGATTTGCAGCGGTATTTGATTGAAAAATTAGGAAATTTCTAACTTGTGTTTAAGTCTTTGATGTGTTACTTCAGCGTCACAATAACGACGGAAATACGTGCATTGTAATAACTGGACTCCAAGTTTTGGATGTGAAATCCAAAGACTATCTGTTCTCCGAGGACATTATTACAACCTGATTACTGTCTTTTTGGTATGTCCTCATTCTCTAATCGGTTCCGAACAAAGCAAGTTGACTTTTCTGCCACGGCTCTACGGGAAATACTGCTTGCCCCACATAAGCTGATTTGTGTTCAACCCAAATTGGATAATTAGTGAATGTAACGTTCACCTCTGCCATTCAACAAATGTACCCAAAAGACTAATTTTTCCCGGGTGACCGGATTCCAATGAGTCTACAAAAACTGTATGGATGTACAAGTTTCTTCTGCATCCATGGTCTCATGATTTGGTTGCCGTTGACCTCTGTGTGATGCGGATTTTAAACAGACAGTTTGATCCTATGTGAAAGCGAACAGACGGAACTAAGTTAATTGCCAAATGAAGGCATCCTTAAAAGTAAATGAAAAATGGTAAATAGTTCGTAACGTGAATGTATGAAATAAATTTTTTTCTTCAAATTCGTAATCACGCAAATCCAACTGTGATTGACATTCTAGTCGAACTCTTATTTGTTGCCCGCCAGTTGTTTGGTCTACGAATCTCGTAATTTACAAGTGCGATAATTAACTGGTAGACAGTCTATGGTGTTTTTGGAAACGAATGGACGATTTTTCATGGAAGTTTGGACCCATACAATACGACAATTTTGTCTCAAGCGATATTCGCTCCCAGTGTGCTTAGATACCGTGAGAAGACAAGCAAAAAAATTGGGCTGAAATCGCACATTTTTTGTTTTTATCAACAAGATGCTCACCAAGTACATCCAGTTTTCATGATCCTACCAAAGAAAGTCAGGAGAACACAATGAATGAAATTGATTTGACTCCAATGTTTTATGCTCTTGTGGCATATAAACAAATAAATGGTTTGTAACAGTCACAAGCAATGAATAGTTCATGTAACTGACGCTTAAATCGGAACTGAAAGTTCCCGGTAATGCGCAGTAAGAAGACTATAAGAAGATTTGTCATTTCTGTCAGTTACTGTATTAGTGGTGAACAAATCATGTAGAAAACATTTTGTGTCAAATAGCCGCGTAACCTCTCTGCGTCCTGCCCAATAAATGTAAGGCTAACTAGATCATTTGTATTTCGGTGTACTTTCCATGCATCTGAGTCTCCGTTCAATTCGGAATATGGAATTTTCCGCAAACTTATGATGAAGCACATTTGTTCATTTCTTCGCGAAAGAATTAGCTTAACTCCCTGGAACACAGCCCAGGAGTACAAAGAGCTTAGAGTTCTGGAGTCAAATGGTCGATAAAAATGGTCAAATTTAGGTTAGAAATCTGACCTCTCTAATTTAGCTTTGATAGATTAAAATGTCTGGGAACTGCAATGTTTTTCACATGTTAACAGCCGAAAGCAGCATTTTTAACGAATTGGGCCAGCGAATAGAACGGTTCGATGCATTTTGATAGTCATGACTCAGTTAATATAAGAAGACGGTGCAATATATAGTCAGATAAACTACCTTCTGACCACTTTGCTTTCGAGGGTGACGCAGCAAATGAGACAGAACAAAGAAGACATCTATCTGAACCATAATTCTAAGTGCATATTTCAATCCGCTGACGGAAGTCTTTGGCTAAATGTGGTCTCAGTTTTATTTTCGGTATAAAGGGAATAGAATAAGCGTTACTCCGTTTCATGTGTTTGAGTTCTTTACGTACCCACTCTTACGGGCAAATGGTGGCAAAGTCTGTATCTATCTGGTCAAATTAGGATGACGTTTTTCTAATAATCTTTCCATGTGAAGTTATTTTTCAATCTCTGGACGTAGTCGTCATCGTATTTTTCAACCGAGTGGTTACTTCGTGCATTTGCCTCTAACCCATGACGCTCAAGAACGTCTTAGAGCTAGGAATATAGTTACACAAAAACAGGATAGAGACGGCGTTAGGACTTGGAAAAATTAGATTCCTTATTCATTCTACTTTTCACTTCACAGGTTACATATTAGTTTGAATGAATTAAAGTACTGTTCAGTGAAGGCTATGCGTGCTTTATCTTCTTTTTTAATGTATAGCAATCTGCTGCCCGTCTCTTGAAGCATACCGAACATGTTTGATAAATCGAATGAGGCGCATACTCGACGATAAATAGTCGTTTTGTATGGAGGGCACACTGTAGACGTCAACTGTTCTGGAATATTCAGAATTTCGGGACTCGCTGAGTAGCGATATGCCAGAAAGCTTCTTGAAACAGGTGCTCTCATCTATAAAATTGACCACTGCGCTATGCACCCAATTACCAATGACGGAATTTCGAACGGAACCAGCGCACTTCCGCTTAGCGCTAGGATGCTCTATCACTGTAGCACCTGGTAAGCCGAAGGTCGTGGATTCGTTTCCGACCCGTGGCGTCGAAGTTTGAACGCGTAATGCATGAATCTATTAAGCAACTGACTCGTGCGGTAAGCAATTAGAAAACCTCGATGTTCCGCACAAAGTGAGAAGAAACAACACGGACACTGAAGTTTGTATTAGAAGCACTTTGAGGATCACGTTCAATCAGCTGCAGTTCATTAGCTAGCCATATAGGCACAAAACCAACGAAAAAATCAGTCTACTTGGTCTGCTTTTTACGTTTTTGTTCCGACTACAAACTGTTAGGGTTTTCTATCCACATTTTTTTAAACTAGAGTCTGCGCAGATGATTATATATCCGGAAAAAATCAGTGCGATTTTCGCATGCAACTCCAGTTGCTTGTAGAGGGACATAAAGGATTTCGATAAAATAATTTTATGAACTTAGCTAAGCAATCGTTTATTTCACTGCAAAATAAATTCATCAGATGGCGAATTTGACCACTACTCATTGGCAGCTTAGTTCCAGTTTTCTGGTGGATTTGACGGTCATAGTAGTATTCCAAAATCAGATGATCGGCATTCACCTATTAGAATTCAAAGACATGATTGGTTATGAAATTCAGCTCGGTAGATTTTAATAACTTTGGATTTACTTAAGTAAGGGGAATACTTTCTTCCTAGGGGGATTCAAACCCAACCACGGTTGCCACCCATCATCCAAAGCCGCCTGGAGACCACCCCAAACGGCCTGTAAAACAATGAGGTAGAGTTGGTCACATTTAAGTAACAGTGACAAGTTTAATTTCTACATTGGATCTGCGCAACATTACCAAGTTTTGGCATTGTGTACACATAGCTTCTGTGATCAGAATGAAGGCAGTGTGTCAACAGTGGGTGCTGACTGTCGGTAATTCAGCTCGAAAGCATTCACCGCAATAAACCTTTAATTGTGCACAACAATATTCGATGTATTGCTGATCGTTTCTTACTGCTTCTTATGAGACGACAGTCATAGAAAGAATAACACCGTTTTCCGTTAATTGAAAAGCTGGAAAGGTTAAATGTTGCGGTCATTCATTCAGCATCACTGTTGTGTCTGTAAAAGGATCGTTGTAGTATTTCAGTAAACTTTTATGGTGTCTTCTATAATGGCACGTGGAGCCGAATGCAACCCAAGATCGGAAAATCCACTTGCTCCTTTGGAGCCCAAAATTTAACGCACCGGGGGCGAATAGAACCTGGCCCTTAACATGTCCCGGACGGTTTCTTTGTGCATCAGGAAATTGATTTTTGGACCACAAAATATGCGAGGTATTATATATATATATATATATATATATGCAGTTTAGTGCTACAGAAATAACGAGGAAATGGTAAACAGTATTAGATATACAGGGATAGAGAAATAGAAAAGGGTTCTCACAGGCGGTATCCATTCCAGTTTCCCGTTTCAAATCCCTGATTGTCCATCGCAATTTACGGTTCCCTAGTGAGTATTTTATCACCGGGTTACCCGACTCTAAAAAGGGGCTCTTTTTATGGAATTCCACTCTAAGAAGCTAATTAAAGCATAGGATTTGCATGATGGCAGCGCAAATTGTCGGGGGCCGTTCATCGCTTTTCCAGCTCGTTTTGGCTCTCTTTATCTCAGACCAGGAACCAAACACTTCAAGGATTTCAGACGAACCTGAACCCGGGTACTTCAGTCCGCATTCTTCTGCTAGCGGACAACACCTGAATGGGAGTCAAGAATTTATGATGCCAGTTGTTAGTAAGGTGTATTCTAACTTCAGGATAACACCAAATACTTGTTGGTAGTTTGTAACGGGAAAGGTTGGTAAGCAAAATCCCATTACCTCCGAGACTGCAAAACAGACAAACTCTGTTCAGCTGCAGATTTTTTTCAGCACTAACGCAGTCACCCTGCTAGGTGAGAACAAAAGGCATGCAAAATCGTGAAGGAAATAATTAGGTTAATTCAGCCTTTGAAATAACCAGCGGAAAGATGGTTATCGTTGACATGGACAAAATTAGAGTACGCATCAAGCAGCACACTATACTCGAATCGTTAGAATGTCTATGTAATATTTTCGGTACCTTCACCGACAAACCAATTTTGTCACGAGTTTTTGGAGATACATTGCAAGTTGAGGGGAAAGCATGATAAAGATCAATCTTCATCAGAGTTCCCGCGCAGCAATTTCTTCTTAAATGGTAACTGTGAGGGAATCAGTAGCGGTCTGCAGATACCGTATTGTCCCATTTACGGTAACAACCAAAAGAAATCAAGTAATCGCTATTATCGGCGGTCGCTTGGTGCTCGGATTCCTCGTGAATATGGACGTGTCCTCAAGTTGATTCAGTGGAGCCTCTTGAATGTCGTCGAACCAACAGCAAACAAGTAGTGTTGGCTGACCCGTGTGGTTCAATTAGGCATAACAATACTAATCGTAGTGGTATTCGGTTTGTTATTTCGCTTTTTTACATAGCTGTACCTGTCACAACGAGACTGCACCTTGACGTGGTGTGACGGCTTGCGTGCCTCCATGACCCAAAGAGCTATTCAGGATGGCTTATCACACTCCGAAAATCCAATCATGCCTGGAAGGTCAATGGGTAGAGACCTGACGAATTAGTCTCCTAGTACTCCCAATGAGTGGTTGATTTGAGGTAGCAGCTCGATCGGAAAAACGAGTGGACGAACAATTGATCCAAGTAGATTGGCTTCCACTCAGCTAAATATACTCCGCTGGCTTGAAGTCAAGTTCCTGTTAGAATCAAAGGCTTTGGTTGAGAACCCTAATCGTTCTTCTGTTTAGGGGCTGGACTCCCTAGCAGTACCCGTCCATCAGTCTCCATGAGTTACACGCCTACAAATAATTCCATACTGCATCGGCCGTCGCACAGGATAATCAGGATCGCGCTGCCCATTGCATCGAGTGCAGGTGGGTTGGTTAATGATAAGTGTGCTACTGCTCAGAGTTCCCTCCTTTATTCAACCTGTCTCTTCTTTCTCCAACCCAATCTCTTTACTCACTCTGCATACCCATAGTGTTCTCACTGATAATACGCCCGATACTCGCAATGGTTCATTGTCGCATAGTGTGTTAGATAACTTCCAGTCTGCTACTTCACATTTTTTTAAGCCTCGTCAGCGTCTGAATCTGGGTTCCTTCAATGTGCGCACTTTAATGCAGGCTGGCCAACAGGTGTGTTTGGCTCTGACAGTGGACTCACTTTCGTCCGAAAGGATAGTGATGTTAAGCGTAGTTTATTTGTTATCTCGGTATGTGCCTCAACGGACTGCAACAGTGACATGCAAAAAGACGAGTTGTATGACGAACTGGTCACTCTTGTTCGGAAGAGCTGTGTCGGAATTCTGTTTAGGTTGGCGATGCGCCTACCCTACTCAGTGAAGAGACAATGAAGAAAGACGTCTCAAGTTTTGTGTGGACAATAATTTTTTCCTCTCTAGTACGAATTTCTGACATATTTCGAGTGGCACAGTGACATGGGGTTCTGACTACAAGGAAATTCCGAATCAGAACGACCATACTGCAGTACGCTAACACTGGCGCAGTTCCGTCCAGAACCGTAGATCGTACTAGACCTCGTCAATCGATTCCGGCCAGGAGTTGATTTTATTGCGATTTTTGCTTCAGCTGAATGATGATCGACGTAGACCACAAACCCGCGTGGCCATCGAACGTTTGCCTGATTCGACTGTTCTCAATAGCTACGAACAAAATCTGTCCGAGGAACTAAGAACTGCAACGATCAGCAATGTGGACGAGCAGTGGGATCAAATTAAGCAGGCGATGCATTTGGCAGCAGATTTGGCCTAAGGTGCCAGGTCTAGCGTTCTTCAAACACACTGGATCTCGCAAGAGTCGCTAGGTCTAATGCAGCCAAAATGCCAGCTGCCTAACTGAAAGAAAGTGAATAAAATGCGTCCACAGGTGCAGCGTCAGTTCTCACGCCTTCGTGGTTGGGGTCCGAGAGACTCGACATCTAGCTGACCGGAGACACTGAAGGATATGGGAGTGAACCGTGAACGGTGGCGATCGTGTTGTCATTTTCTATCGAATCAGAATGATTGAAAACGCGTGCATTTGTACAGTTTGACTGTGTTCTGCGTGTTGTATTTGTAGCAGCGTGTTATCTTTTGCCGCCTGTGTAGGTCCACTCCCTTTTCCTCTTGGATATTCACTCTTTTTATAGAGGCATGTAACCTTTGGGAAATGGCGGCAGTCAGTGAGGCTTGCTTTGCTGTTTAACGCTGAATAATGATGATGATGGCATTGCGGCCAATGAAACCGGTGAGAGGTGGAGGCGATCGGAGATAAGAGGATTCCACTCTGAGATATTCACTTTGAAACCCCCTGGTATTGGTGGCATTACTCAAACGGGTCAGGCAGTATATTTGGAAATCTCGCAAAATCTCCAGTAACGTTTTGAAGCTACCGGTGTCTATAAGTCCTGACTACATCGAATCAGCGGAGACTGATCGGTTATATAAAATTATGGACAACTGATTAGCAGTTCGAGGTTTACACCGTCTAGGAGAGAAAAAGACCCGAAAATTAATAACATCAGTGATCTTCTATAAGTAGCATTTTATCGGATCTAATTGAATTCCTTGAATAAATTTTTTTCATTTTTCAACAAAAATTAGCGCCTCACGTCATGAATTTCCTTAAAAGTCGAAGTCAGTAGCTTATTTTTAGGTAGGAAAAGCGACGGCTAATGGACGTAGGGACAATACATCTCTTACACCAAATTGGTCGGAGAGATTAATTAAACAAACTCGAGGTATTCAGCCAATAAAACATACAAGAAGGCATGTTAAAGGACTTGCCTACTCTTTGCCAATTATGGAGGAGCGGTATGAACGGTAAAGATTGCATTTTTCAACGGATGCTCTAATGAAGATGTTAGCTGAAATTGCCAGGAAGAAGTTGGAAAGACTATCAAATCAGAAAAATGGAAAAACTAAAGTTGGTTGCTAACCTTTTGATGGTGAAACAAATAAGTGAGGTTGACAGGTTCACGAGATGAGCAGAATAGAAGACGTTACAATAGAGTGTGAAAGTAAAGACACTGAAGCGATTCAAGCTTTTGAAACTTCCTTTTTAACACAGTCACATCCAGTTCCGTCGATTCCGGTGTTAGAGTCGTGGACCAGAACGCTTAACTGCTTTAACGAGAGTGTGCGTATCGGCAACAGGTGTTGACAAGTAGAGCATGCATTTTTTTCAAGATTGAAATTGGGCTTTATTCATGGTAAGAGATGAGAATGGCCGTCCATTTAGATTATCATGATAGGTAGACATGCCTATTTTACTTTATTGTGCTTAGTTGGCATTAGGTAGCACCCCATAATTTGGAACACTCGAGCTGAATTATAGTGGATATCGCAATCATCCCAGTCAAATGAAAAAAACTAGTTGGTTTTAGAAATCTGTTGGTTTTGGGGTCGAATTGCTGTTGCATGGCAATTCGAATTTGTAAGTTCATTTGGGAGGAATATTTTGCATGACAAACACTGAGACTGCAACATTTTTAGCACGATCAGTTGAACTGGTTTAGTGCAGGATCGATCTCAATAACAAGCATTTTTTGTGAACAGTGATATGATCGTATGTAATCAACCGCCCGGGAGAAAAAAATATGGGATGATTGAGGTCTGCACATCCAACATTGACTGGGCTAACAATATGACAAATTCGTGTGTAGACACATATATCAGTTCCGGATGAACAGCATTTTCGGCTTGTAATTGGTTGCGGCAGATCCTCGTGAAATGGACCGAAATAGAGTTGGCTAATTAGTTGTTTTTTTCGGCTTGTTCATCGTTGTCAACATACTCGAACAAAGCATGAACAAGAAAGAGAACGTACAAGCTTACGTCAATAGATCACACCGGTAGGTCATGTATACGTCCATAGGCTGACGCATACACGAATGCATTATCAAAAGTGACTGGATTACATAAGGCAAAATGCATGATTCCCAAAATGTTTGCAATACAGACTATGTTTTTTAACAACAAACAAATGGCCAGATTTAGGAAACTTTATCTGATCACTGCCGTCAGTTTCTCGTCTCATGTGGCATCGGTGTTCGAACGGTCCGCTTAATTGTCCGTAACCATTTGAAACCGGACGACAAGAACTTAAAATAGGTTAATAAAAGCCAAAATTTCCACGTTACAGATAGTACAGTGGGCGCTTGCCAAAAATTGTAGTGTATTAAATCGAATGACGTTTTTCTGTCTCCTCATACAGCCTGTATCTCAGAGTTTCAGACTTCTACCTGCGGCCATTTTTGAGCGTGTTGTGATAATTTTGAATTGGGATTAACACGATCAAGAGTGTGCTTACACTGAATAGATAAAAACACGAAAACCTGCTGAGATGAATTAATCCTTTGATGTTTGTATAGGTAACAAACCGGGGAAGATTCTTTTCAGAGCTACGCCACATGGTTTGATTTTCACTATTCTATTCGTAGTCGTTCATACGAGGCTCGAACCAGCTGTGATCCAGTGGACTTTTGATAAAGCAGCTGACCAAAATGAGCTGACCGTTCATTTTATCCGATGGACTGCTAAGGATAAGAATTTATTTTTCTACGAACTCTATTGATTCGTCCAATTCCGCATGTCGGTTTTTGGTGGATTTAGGAGATCACTCTTATGACCGTGGATTGCCTCTATCTCGAAGAACGTTGCCCGGTAGAGAAGATTTATATGGCCCGACCCCCCCCCCTCACACACACGGTATGGTGTCTATTTTGTACCGTTGATGGTTTCGTTCTTTTGATATTCATCATTTGGCCTGATTTGTAAATCCAAATCGTGGATGCGTGCATCGTGCACACATCCAAATGAGCCCAGATCCATCAGTACAGACAGTTTTGTTAAACTGGACATTAATTCCACACAGTCCCTACTTGTCTACTCGTGTACATGATCACATAAATGGGCGTGCTTTCACTTGTACTCTACGCTACCGGAAATCGATAAAACTGAATCGATACGACAATGATGATGGCAACGATAGAAGCAACAAAACAAGAGCAGCTTTTTTGAACAGAAAACATTCTCATTTCGTTATTGCTTTCTTATCTGAGGGCAATTCAGATGTGGTAAACAAAAGTAGATTTGGAAGACGTTTTGCACATTTTGAGTAGAAAATAGGAAACAGAATATGTTAAGATAGAAAGACGATATATATCACGAGATGTATGCATTTCGTCAACTCTTCTCGATCATGAAAGTAAAGCATTGCAATTTGTAGGCAACAGACTGTGAAGAATGTAGTGGATGGGAAGTTTCATATATACACAACCACCGACTAACAGGCGGAAGAAGATCGTGCAGGTTAATGCTAGTGTATGCTACTACTCAGGGTCAATCGTTTCTGTACAGAGTTTTGGCTGGTTCATGTAAATAAGCATAGCCTCCATCCACTGTATTCTTCAAAATCTATTATGTATAAAATAACTTAGGTGTTGACGCCTTTCGATTAATCATTTCCCTAAGGTAACGCCTCGCACATGCGGATGACTAATATGAAGGTTGCTTCGGATTGCTGGAGGCAGGCTCAGATGATCGAGAAGTACGGAATTCGACGCCCAGTTACTTTATTTTATTCTCGGATAAGGTGTCGTGTGGTTATCATAGGGACCATGGACCATCTTTGTCAACTTTTTCACACTATTGGGTACATTCAGCTATTTAGGACTGGTGGCAAGTTTTTCCTGAATTGTGCTGAATTAGATATTTTAAATATAAAGGTATTTAAAATTTTGTCTCGTCCGTTAGGATCACCATTTTCTACCGAAAGCTTATCAGCTTCCAAGCCACGTAAGCATTGACGTTATAGAATATGACGATAAGGATTACAAGACATACTACGGGAATTCATGAGTTGCCTTTTGCTGTAAGAGACAACATCCTTGAAGAATCAAGAGCCGAATCTGATGACAAGTGGTATTTTCGGCCATTTTTGTCAGCATCAAAGGAATTTCATCATCGACAGTAGTCTATTGGGGGTGTGGACGCCGTGCTGGAGATTGAAGTCATGTGACCTCGCAGCCTGACTTTACGCACAAGAAGACATAAAACCATTCCACGGAAGAGTGGAATGTTTCGAATATCATGGGAACAGGAAAGATCGTAAGCCCAGTGACATGGAGGGTGTTAAAATGTTTATAGTCACTTGTCTTTTGAGTTCATGCGACATAAGTGTTTTCGAAAAGGAGGTCGCCAGAAGAGGTAATCTGCTCTCTTCCGATACACTATTCTTGCCTCATATTTGTTAAGGGCCGGGGGACCTAGAGACAAGTGAAAATCTAAAATAGCTCCTCCAAGGTGTTGATTAACAGATGAGCTAAAGATTCTTTGTCAATTCTGTATCTAGATCTCTTGGCCAAACTAGGCAAGACAGAATATAAGCACAAGAGAGGAATTCACCTCAATGGCCTTCCACCGACCACTTGTAACATCAGGCGAGCATGACACAGATGGAAGCTTATGGAGCCTATGATGTTAATAAACGTCACGTTGATTCAAATGTTAAAGTCAATGGGAGTTAGTATCTTCCAAGCGCAGACCCCAGGTTATCCGACCTTCCTTGAGCTCGTGGAGTAGAGCAGACTTTCGATTATATTTGAGCTCTTGCCTGATGCACACCGTTTATCAAATCCAGGAGTCGAACTGCGACCTTTCGCTTGGAAGGCTTGAATGTTGCCAGCGGGAAGCCGGCTCAAGCTCCATCGAATCAGAATTACTAAGTGTGCTCGGACATGGTTCTCTTGCACAGGCCGAAGTGACCACCAACTCCAAACTATGGGTGCGGCAACGAATGCGAGTAACTGATGAGCTCATATGAGAATAAAACTCCAGTCTGGTAATTTCCGACTATGAGGTTGACCGGTGACTTGCGCTTTTGACGTGAAGCATGCTGCTTGAAGAGTGGTAATATTAATGGGACCTACAATTTGTAAACAGTCCTAGAATTTACATGAACATTGGAGTCATTCTGGAATTGGATGTGGTGTTATGCTTGTTTGCTTTTACGTAACTGCTAGCTAGTACATGAAGAACGAAACGCATGTTTTTTAACGCATGACTGACCTTTCTGTACCCCTTGCTATTTCGTGCTAACCATTCAGGGGCACTCTCGATTCCAAACGAATTTTATATAACGGGAAAAAACCCGCCCCTGACGATTCATTTCCGAGTGATAAAATTGAAGCTTGAAGACAAAATCAACAAATTTCTCGAATTCATCGTAAACCACCGGATTATTCGAGGCGTTTTGCCTTGCTAAATTTGGTAGTTTTCCTTTTTGCCTCCTTGGATTTTTCCTTATTTGAACCGTTTCCCTATACACCGTGGAATTTTAAATCCATCAACATCCGAGAATGACAGCGTAAAATTTGTCAAGTTCAGTGAAGGGCACGAAAATATAATATTAAATGTGAACGGTTTGGAACTGGTACCGGTTTTTCTGTTTGTTTTACTCCATTCTGATGGCTTTAAAGTGATTCGAAAAATCGATGCGCCATGTATTGGCTTTTATTGTGAGCGATATGATGGCAGTAACAGTGCTGTATTACTAACATTCTATCATTCAGAATCAAAGTGATTCCATCCAGCAAAGAGGTAGGTGGCTGACAATTGAGGTTAAACACGTATGGTGAACAAACGGTCTTATAACTGTTTTCAATAAGTTCCTGGTATAAAGCAATCCGAGTTACTCATGATGCCCAATTTCAATGTTGCAGTCGAACTAAGATCGGAGACTAATGATATGCTTCCGCCAATTACAATTCATATGGTATTAAAGACGAGATCAGCAGTCTGGTTTTCAGCTGAATTGTACTCCAGTCGACTCCATCTCGACAGTATGTATATGGAGCTAACCCCTTGTATTACAAATCATCCGTTGCATGATAAGACAATAGCTCAACAAATAACGGAAAAAATCTAATTATTGAATAGGTTATTTAATAAACACTACTCTTTTTAACAGTGCTGTTGGACCAGCACACTCTGATCTCACTCATCTTAGGCCGTGTGATCAGCTTGGTTCCAAAACAGTTTTAATTGGCGGGATGGAGTCCTGAGTGGTTTTGCTTTTAGAAACCTTATTAGAGTTTTTAATCAAATTTGATTCCCGGGCTGCACCTGGCGAATTTCTCGATCAATGCTAATTAATAAGAATATCTGGCTGAGTTGGATTTTTGATGTGAGATAGCGTAAGATTTACGATTTGTTATCGCACATTCCCGAAACTCTATCAATCGCATTTACAACAAGCAGGTAGATTAACAAGTTAGACTACTGCTCACTTCTGGGAAGTAGTCAAGGTCTACGGGCGGTGTTCCAAGACTTTAACGTGAAATTCCGTTGCCGTGCCCCAGCGACTTATGGGATTCCAAAGACGGTAAGAGACAGATGCCATTGAAATTCGTGGAGTTCAGTAAAATACTGAGACAATTTGAATGGCCTGAGAAATCTAATGATAAACTCAGTCGGTGGTGTTGGATTTGTTTGCCAGTTCGTTTGCGATAACGTGAATTGACGGTATTTTTTAACATGAATAAAATAGCTATACAATGCTTTCATCTCTACGCAAAGGTGAGTTCACTTTTGACACTTTAAGGCAAATCACTGACAACTGGACGAGAGACTATGCACCCAAACACAGTGAAGGCGAATCAGTGAATGAGGACTTTAAACAGGCATAGGAAAAAACGTGCGAAACTCGCGTTGCACAATGGCTTCAATGACCACTTTCAGCAACCTCGGATTCTGACGGCTTTGTGTAGATTACGAAGTCGGGTCATCTGCAGTGCTAACAAGTAGACTGTTCCGGAAGCCGTCGGAATCGATGGAGAACTATTTCGTATTTGGTACAAGTCACGTGCATAGTATATTTGGTTGGCCAAAGCCAGCTCGTTAGACCTGTCCAACGCAACGGGTTGCGCAGGTTACCATTTTTTTGTTAAATACGACAAAACGTTTGCACATTGGAATTATAATGCTCGACCAGACAGAGACCTTTTGGGCTGAATCACCAACATCCTCATCGAGTCTCGCGATTCAAGAAAATCCAAGTGTCATCAAAGTAAAAATGATATTTTTAATAAGTACTTCAGTGAAATGTGCTGTAATTTCATTGCCATCTTTAAAATTTTGCATTTCGCATTTTATGCTAACGGTGTCTTAATCCGACATATTTCTTATTCCCTCAGCCTTTCAATGCTTGTTCTCAACTCATTCATCTCGTTTGGTTGTCTTCTGTTGCAGATTCTATGTTTGTTCTCAGGAAGCGGATTTTCCAAGTACTTGCACATTCGCGTTCCTGCTGAAATATCACCTCAAACAACTAAAATTTGTTTCACTCTTACTCTCCAAGAAACAGTTGAATGGCTAGCTTCATTGCAAAACAACTAATAGGGAGCCAGCTGGACTCCGTCAAAGGTAAGATGTTCTTTGAATGTATATACATACATATTTATGTACGATGCGGTGGTAGATTCTAATGTCGTTTTAAAATTAGTCATAATTAAATCGAGAAAGCAGTTTATAGTTGTTCCTCTCTTATAAGGCTCAGTAAACCCTGCACATCTATGCAGCCATCGAGAACCAAGGATGAACATCTGCAAGTCGAACACGACAGCTGATAAACATTCTGAACTGGCTCTCCGTGGCTAATGAAAAATCTGTACTACACAGTAAAACACCCTTGTCCGCTATTGAGTTTCACAAACCGCATATTATTGCTGATTGAGTGAACGGCTCCTATTCGAGTATAACATTTCAAAAGTAAGCGAAGGCTGGGAAACAGATACCCAAATGAAGATGAGACATTGATGTTGCAATGTGGGCTATTCGCAAATCACATCTTCTTTTACTGGTAAAATCTGTGAAGCAACAAAGTTCCGTAAGTGTGCATAGTCTGACTCCCGTTGTAATACGTTGGACTACCGAGGTGCAGAACTTTTACCGGCTCATTACTTTGATGGCGCAAAAGCAACATAGGTAGCTTAAGCAGCGGACTTAAGGTAACTTGAAATGAAAGTTTACCGTGAAGCGAGTTCACCTTCATATTTGAAAATTTCTCAATCTAGCATCCCAAATTAGCAATGCTTTTATTTGAAGCAAAACCCTTCAGTTATTAAAAAACGTTTTCCTAGAATTTCTGTTGCTGATGCGAAAGAGTAATTTCAAGTGAAAATATAAGCTGGGTGGCATTTAAGAATGCAATGTACCCAATGTTCTGCGTCCTTTTTCATTAGGTTTATGGCCTACAAAATCATAAATTTGTCTCTTATTATTCTTACTTTTTTCGTTAATGCTTCGAAAGTATACATCACTTTTCATGAAGAGGGCCAAGGCCAGCAGATGTCTGCCAAGTGGGGAAGTCGAACCAGGATAGGAGGATTCGAACGCGCAATGTCTGAATGCGACTTGTTTATCCGCTTGACCAATGCCGATCAAAGCCAACATCTAATTTTAATCATCTGAGAGTAAAGGAGGGAATTTGGATTAGAGAACTGGGATTCTCAGCAGAAAGTCAACAGATATATCATTCTTTCATGATGATTTGAACAATTAACTTATCCTAATTAGTAAAAATCAATGCGAATGAATGGGCACATAAGGAGAAATAAAGTTGGAAGTAAAGAAGAGATACATTTGCACAAAGAGTGTCTTTATTTCCGGAATCTTCTTCGTGGAAGCTTGCGAGGACATTCGTTAGTCAGCTTCCGATTCCAGTTCTCGTCATTCTAAGGATTTATTCAGCCTACTGGTCTTACATTCTCGTTGCTGATCGACATTTGCTCCAACGCTTACCTCCAGTGGCATGCAAAGTTAGTTTTTGGTCTGATGTTTTTAGTTTTACATATTTTGTTATTTTGCACAAACATCAAATTGATTCGGCACTTAAACACCATAGTCATGTATGGGATGGAATTTTGCATATTGCTCTTTGTCTTTCAAACCAAGTTCAGCAGAATTCACTGTGCCTACTAGTGGCCTCACCCTGACCTCAAATCTGCAGTCAATTTTGCTCTGTCAGATACCTGCTTCACTATTTTTCCACAATTCATTTCGCTACTTTCCGTATCTGTGTGCGTCCATCTCAGCGTTTGTCTCAAATTTCGGCAGCCTTTCCTCCTTATCGATCCGTTGACCCCAAATGTCGGACTTCACTGTCCTGGCGTCCTTTTACTATCCGGATCATTAGGCTTTGTAGCATTCTTCCTGGTTCTGTTTCCATTGCCTTATCCGAAAGTGTCAGCGAATTGATTTTCACGGATTTGTTTCTCACAGACGTCTCTTGTGGAACGTTTTTTGATTATCAGGTTTACCTAGATTTTGTAAATCGTTTTGCCTGATTCAAGACGTAGTTGGCAGTTCAACAAAATAAGTGAATAAGTTGATAATGCATTTTGATCGCGAGCACGTAAACAAAGCCACGAAACAGCTGGGAATGATCATTGGTTGAGAATATTTGTGCAATTGGGTTCACCGAGTTAACCATTATGAGGTAAATGAAAATTCTTCCTGTGAAATCAAAGCAGTGATGTTTGTTTCTCAAGTCCTTGGGACACAGCACCGTCATTAGCGTTTTGTCCCATGTTGTCTACTAGCAGTCTTCATAACCAGTTAATTTGGCATTGATTTACGTGGCTGGGACAAAAACGGGTTAAGATTTTCAAAAATAATCTTTCATATCTTAAAAACAGACATGAGATTATCCTTTGGAGAAGTTCTGCTGAATGGCGTCAGGAGCGACTCTTACTGTTCCAAGATTGGAGATCTCAAACTGATGCACTACTGTAGCAAAAAGGTGTCTAGCTCCGTGAAACGGAGATTGTTCTTTATACAGAAGAGTTAAGTACTTAACAAGAAGTACCTTTCCATTGATTCACTCAACACGGCGATATTTATAATACGTACTAATGAATACTGTCAGCTAGGTGCTGTAGACTTTGTTGTGATGAGTGTGGTTTGATGCCATTTGGTAAAACGTATATAAGTATAAATATAGACTGTGTATAAATCAGGTCACAGCGCGCTCATAACTTGTAAACAAGATGATGCTAATGTTTGTTTTTTAATGTTGCGACGAATTTTTTACCAAAATGAAACTGGCTGGCGATCTGAAATACAAAATTGCCATGCATTTATATTAATCGACAGGCTGAAGGCTCACAAAACTCACAACGTCGACTATTTTCTGATCAGTTGTTCGTCGTTACTATACTTTAACGCATCTGATTAGAATGAAGTATGAAACTCTGGTTTCTGCCTTACTCTCAATTTTGAGTGTCAGTCAAATCGGAAATTCGCGAACAGCCAATGTTAGGGATCCAAAAGTGTAGGTACAATTCAAAATATCCAAAACAAAATAGGCAAATCGAGGTCTACTAACTATCAAAACAACGGAAGAAAACCCGGCAATGTATAGCTTCCGAAAATAATGCTCTTTCGGTGAGCTTAACAAGTAAGTCGATCAGCCATAGACGAAAGCAACGGGAGCAGGATGAACCGAAGTTCAATGAGCGCAGCAATCAAATCAACCATGAACTGAGTATTCTGCACATCACCTGGGGACGTAGTCTGCGAACTAAGTCGAAAAATTTATCCGACTTGAGTGAATCACAAGTCACTTATTAATTCACCCGCAGGTGCAGGGAACCTTTACAAGCACGATGGATCTGTGCTTCGGTCAAATAATTGAAGACCATTTTCCCAAGTGGCTGTTTACATGGATGATTCACTCCTCGCCCGAACAGAATATGATCACAAGAAACCCAGCTTCATCGATCGATAAACGCCTTTGATTAACAAACTGACCGTGGTTAGGGCGCCACAACGTGTGTTTGTCTTGGCGCTAGTCGGTCAGCTTTCATCGAAAAAATTCTCAGTTTTCCGACACAGTTTGTTTTCACTGCATTACTTCGGACCTCAGTTCAGTGAAATAGTTCACTCTTTTTCTACATGATCTAAAAGCAAATGAAACGCCCCCACATCTCAGTTTATTTTCCATTAAGTCTATACAAATTAATCACAGGTGTTTTAACTTTCAGGACAACCTTTATTGACCTTGATGTGCTAATCACCAGCTCTTGTTTCTAATGACTGAGGAATATCCAATTAGTTTACTTAATAGTACATGGCAATGGGATTTAGTTCAATGAGAACTACCAATGAAAAAATGGTTGATCAGGTTTCAGAACAACCTTGCAGCTTAGTTTAGCGTAGGTTATAAATGCCATAATGAATGAATTGACTAGAAAATGAAGTTAAAAATGGCAAATAAGTTTGAGACTTTTGACAACACAATTTGGCATTCCACTGTTAAAATGCCACTGCACGTGAATTTATAATGACTACACTATGGAAATTGCAGAACTTTATGCTATGTCAGTCAGCTAAGGCGACCACATGGTACTCGGCCAAGGTAAGGCACGGAAGAGTTTCTGTAGAAACCAGTTACGGACGGAATAACATGGAATAAAGGGTAGAGTTGCAGGGTCCGAGCACCATCTAGTAAGACCACTATATGGAATGTGTGGTTGGGATCTTCGAGCATCTCTGATGCATATTTGTCAAGGGCACTTGGCTGAAAACACGCTGTGTTAACCAGCGTAGCAAACTAGATGGGGGGAAAATGACCAGTCAGTGGAATACAGCCGACATCCTTCTTTAGCGATACAGAAAACTTTCCAGGGGGATGATGGAACTAGATTATATAAACGGACTGGGAAATAAAATCAGAAATTGTAAGACGAAGCTGCGATCTAAGGCCAACAGTGCAAGAATGCTTCGTTTCCTACGAAGGCCGGGCAGACTCGTTTTGACTCAGGTTCCAAGGATTTGATACGCGGCAAGCAGAAGAAGTTCGGAATCAACCAAGTGCCCTAACTGGCTGATGGATTGCAAATGATCTGGCCTCTTTAGAACATTCACAGCCGGCCGGAGACGTTGCTTGAAATGGAGACAACATAAGAGTCAATGAGCCTTTAGAGAGGAGCAGTCGGCCTATGAATTTTATCCTGAGGAGGCGTAAATGAATTATTTGCTAATGACGAATAAATGAAAACGGCCATGTCGACCAAACGTAGGCCATTTGATCATTCAAACTTGATCAAGCGGAGAAGGAACGAACTAGAATCTTGGCAGCCGTCTGAACTAGTTACATTTAGCGACAGCGATAAAAAATTTTAAAATGGAAACATGATTAGATTATACATGGAACTGCTTGAAGTTTCGGACTTTGCAAATTTGGATTGTCGGATTTGAGGCACAATCGACAATAATGTAAAACAACACACATCGAAGAATATAGAGACCCAGGCTACTTTGAATATTGGATCCGGAGTAGAATATTATCATAGCCAAAACGGTCGTGAAAGAAGGCAGAAATAGACAAGATGAAAACGCATGCAGCACACTTGTAAGACTTAAGAAAAAATCCACTTTATTCTGAAAGTTCACGGCCGTTTAGGGCATCAAAGATAAGTTGCCTAGATTATCTTCAGTTGATACGGTGTGATTTATAGCACGGTCGTTTGCACACCCGACCACGAAATTAGATGAAGTGATAGGGGCGCCAGGTGCATATGCTGACGAAAGAGGGGACAAAAAATTGACGAATATCAGTTATTAGCCATAAATCTTGATAGTTTCCTCCCGGATTTCATGTTTTGGATCCGTCCATTAGAGGAGACCTCGAGCTATGCCAAAAAGTTGACTTATATTATAGTAAAAGGTCTAGAGTTATACTGATCTAGAGTCGAAGTTGCAACCAGAAGAATATTCAAGGATTGTCCATTCAAAAGACTGCAGATTTATTTAATGAATTGTAAGCAGAATGGACCAAACAAGATATCACACCAAGCTTTCTTCTCTGAGGTTCGCCTGTGGGCTGGAAGTGGACGGCTGGGGTCGCATTTCACTGGTCTTGTTAACCAAGCGTCTGTCACCCCAAATAGGTCAGAGATTCGCTTCTCAGATCCATCGATCGCTTTGCTAGTAGACGGCCACTCACAGTCTTCCGGCCCTTTGTCATGCCTGGCCTATTTAGACCCTGTGTGGTCGTATGGCGCCCGAAGTGTCAGGGCGACAGTGGCCGGCCCCTGCCCCACATACTAGGCCCTAAAGGCTATGGAGCTCGCTTATTCTACTATGCCATGACCAAAGAGTGTCACAATCGGTGAACTTCGAAAAAGTTATGCCAAGTAACTGGGACGGAATAGGTTGGAATGAACAGTGCATTTTGTCCTTTTTGGAATCAAGACGATTAACGTTACCTTGAAATAAGCTTCAGTGAAACAAAAATTATAAGCGACTGTTAAACAGGGAGGTTTCAGTTTCAGTCAGAACATCAGTATTGCAATTAAGGGCAAATTAGGATAAAGCATCTACCCCCGACGTGGGTGGAATCTCGACAGTTTTGAATAATTCAGAAATCTATTAATTCGACATCAGAACGTCGATGAAAGAATGCGATAAAGGGGTAAATTCGGCTAGTTGAATGAGCACCGATTTTAAGTACTTCAGTACCGAACAATCAAGGAGACCGGATATCGTGCCGACAAAAAAACACCCGATTGTTCCACCACAAATGGTTTGAATCATGGCCGTCCAGAACATGGTCAGCCCGTCTGGTATCGCTTTTGCTGAAATAAGCCAAATCGGTGTTGCCGACCTTGT
Source organism: Fasciolopsis buskii (assembly GCA_008360955.1). Lineage (NCBI taxonomy): Eukaryota > Metazoa > Platyhelminthes > Trematoda > Plagiorchiida > Fasciolidae > Fasciolopsis > Fasciolopsis buskii. Next base: position 387,129 of record LUCM01000704.1, on the reverse strand, counting down.
ATTGATTTTCTTGTACAGGGCATGGTTACCTGACACCGGCGAAGCATTCCCATTTATGCATTGAAATGCTTTTGGTATTATGGGAAAGATCAAAAGGTTTCTACAAAATAAAAGCAGACAGTTTTCTAGGGTTGAAAAAGTAAAACGAATAAATGAAAACCAATAAATGAATTTAGATCAAAAGAGAAGATACGTATTCCCTTAGACTGGACGGAAAGGTTGTATGCGAGTTAAAAAATAAAATTTTGATCTGAAAGAGTTGATACAATTATTGCTGGTAGAATAGACAATGCGGAGTTTGATATGATCAATATGAGCTTGGATAGGGAGGAATCTGTCAGGATATGCATGTCCATGTTTTCGCGAGGTGCGTAAATGTCCCGAATCGAATGTGACCAATAAGGACAAAGAGGCACGGTAATAACTTTCCGTGATCAAACGAAGGTTGTCAGCAGGATGAAAAGCGAAAAAAATGAAGGAATCAAAAGCAGACTAATTCCAGAGTGAGAAGCAAAAAAGTTTTAGTCATATCCGTGTTAGTAAAAGGCCGAAATCTATGACGGCAGGAGACAATACGGTTATATGATTATTAAAAAAAGCACGTCAACTGGCACGCCAAAAAGAATCAAAGCATATGATAAATTCTTTACCAGTGTGATTTTTTTTCTTGTTGTTCTCTATACTGTGGAAAGCAGTCAAACACACCAACAGCAGTTCTAGTGTTACCTACACCAGCATTCTATGGAGATTTTTTGTATACGGAACAATTGCATTGGAATAAAATAAATAGGCCCATTGTACACGTCGAATCAACTGTTTCTCTTGTTTATTAACCATGGGTTGGTCACTTTTCGGGTGGTTTACCGTGGTGAGCAGTAAGCCAGCGTATTTGAAGCCATTTCTTCGGACCAGGAGGTCTTGCATGCAGGAAATAGATAGATTATAAAGACACGCAGTCCAACATACGAGATTTGAACCGTAAAAGGAATTTCTTTTATCCCGTTTTATCTCCCATTCTGAACGGCAGGAGCCCTCGGTGATAAAAAAGATGATGATGGCGGTTCCGGAGCTCGCGAGATCGATCCCGAAGTGGAGGCTGCTCGACGAGAGGCCGAGGAACGCCGAGAGGCCAAACACCAACGCATGGAGGAGGAAAGAGAAGTAATGCGTCAGGGAATTCGGGATAAGGTCAGCTTCTGATGGCTTTTTAATCTTTCACTACCGAACACGGAGACATTTTGTACACATTTTAAATGAGGCTGACATTTTTCATAGCTTTGTTTATCTGTCGGGCACAAAATTGAGTAAAGTTTGGCTCGTCTGTACTCCAACTGTAAAGCATACGAAACGTCGTCTTCGTCTTCATGTTGAAAAAATAAACCATTTGTAAGTGAGGAGAAATTAATGCCACAAAGGATTCCGAAGAGAATAACGCAGACAATAACGATAATAAAGTAACCAATTGATGGAATTTGTCGTCGGACGGAAGACAAATGTACCTTAACGAAGGCGGTACTCAGTTATATTCAGAACAATACTGATATAGTCCGATGGTTTTCTGAACTTTTGCCGATGGGGAAAGTGGAAAATTTTAACGGCTATTGAAGACATCTTGTATCATTCTAGTTCTTATACATTACTTTACATTGATCGATTCAACGATTTGCTGGGATACAAAAATGTTGATAAAAATTACTTGACAAATTGGGGTTTGTGAAACTTTACTCTGTTGTCTTCTACTGCACGTTATCCTTCCAATCAACGCAAATATCCACTGGTTGATGAAAGGGGAAATACCTAGAAGAGTTTATTCGTCCGCGAATAATCCCATGGGACTTATTTGCATGAAAAGATTGTGTACAACAGTCGTCAAACGTACTGTTTTGTTGGACACCACGATAACCGTCTTCTAGGTCAAATTTTACCGCAGTTTCACTTCTGCAAGGCTATCCACGTGACTTGATGAGTACGGTTCTTTTCAATATGCGTTCACTTGAACAGTTTTCATCAAGCCATTATTTTTTCCTTTATGATGAATGGGTAAATCGCGTGTGTCAAAATGTGTCCTCATTGGTTTGCAAAGTTTCATATCAGTTTTTAAATTACACCACAGTGAACGAGGATTGTGACTGTGGACTGAGTTTGGGAAGGAATTTCACTTTCGCACTTTTCTTTGTGATATTATTGTCATTTTTGTTATTCATTGCCGCTACGTTTTGCTCCCGGAGATGCCATTACTACCGTCCGCAACGCATGCGGTTCGGCATTCTTAGTTTGACAACAGATAGATAAACAGATACCACAGGGCCTGGTTACTTAATGACTTGCGACCCATCTCTGACATCCTGACCGAATGGTATAGCCCAAGATTTTGGCTGACCACATCTTATCACACTGGTCGGCGATTGCGATATCAGAGCCAACTATAAAGCCTCCGGTAGTTTGCGAAACTTATTTCTTTGGACTGTAAGTTTGTGTGTTATGGTTTAAGACCTGTTCACACGATTTTACTCAGGGACTCGCCACCTCTATTAGGAAGATAGTAATCAGTCTGTTCTCCATAGTTGTCATATTTATTGGCCAGAAGCATAGGAAACAGACGAATACGAGCTATAAGTAGCTAACTGTTCCGTTATGTGGGCTTAGATCATTTTATGGGAAAAGGTGTTTAAGTCCTGTGTACAATGAATTACACTTGAATGTCTCATTATATTCATCTTGGAGTGATATCTTTAATCAATTCACTCAGAGGCATATTAATACATTGCTCAGTATGCAGGCTGTATGTTTTCCGCACTGAAATCTAGCACGTTGGGATGGGCTTTCGCGCATAAATTTGCCCGTCACCATCAGTGCACCATCGGTGTTCCATTTACAGCACCTTTCCGACCAGATAAATTTCTCGTTTGATATGAAAACCAAGTAGCCGCGACAGCGCGTCTGTAAGCTTTGGCCTACAACTTATCAATCGAGGCTAGCATGACCTCTCGAAACAAAATGTCATGGAACACAGTACTGGGATATATGCAGGTGTAAAAGCACATTTGTCAGCTCATGTTCATTCCAGTCGAAATCATAACCATATGAGTGGCTCTTGCAGATTATAATGAGCTTAGTAAAGACATTTGGTCATAAGGCTTCTGTATGCAGAAATTCCGTGTACAGATTATTCGAACCCAGGAAAATAGGAAATGTCTTGAGAAAATCGTCGAAGAAAGAGTTACAGACAGTTAGTAGGCAAATATTAATTTTCGAATTCAAATAAGGCTCACTTGTAATTGGAAATCAAATGATGTTAATAACACAGCATTGTTGATAGATGTAATGTGCTACCCTTTCGACTACCGTGGGTAGCCTCCAGGCAAGTGTTGCGATCAAAAGAATTTTAAAGCTCACCTTTTTAGTAGTAGGAGAATGAATGTATCCATGAAATAATTCCCCATGTGATATCATCGCTCAGCTCACCATAAAAAAACCATGCAAGCACTGCACAGCTGTTTCATCCAGCTTGTTAGGAATCATGAGCAGTGCATATCCACCGCGCCCCAACTGGGACGCGAACCTGAACACGGGCGAACGATTCTGAGTCGAACGCCTTAGACATTATGCTACCGGGTAGGCTCTGAATGGTTTGTTCAACTTCACCACATGATGCAGCACCTGTCCATCACTGATTTGCACGGTTACTGTCCGCTAGCTCATTGCGATCGACCCCCACTGATAGATAAATTCCTATCTGCTCTGGATGGAATTCTACTACCTTTGCCGGACGCTTCGTATTTCTGTGGACATTTCGTCGACTGAACAACGGAGCAAAATGATTGTCAAAAGTTCTGCCAGTGTATTCATATTTGTCTATTGTACTGGCAGAAAAAATGTGGTGAATCCTGTTATTAATTATTTTCCATTAACATACACAAGCATGAAGGAATCATTATATCGAGCAGCAGCGCCATGTAGTGCAACATCCAGATTCAAAAGTGTAGAGAAATGCATTTCTAACTCCAATATGGTAAAGACCTGCGCTGTCCTCGATGGGAGGGATGATTTGCTTAATTTAATCCAAGTGCATTCGCCGCCGATCGAACACCATTACAAGGCAAAATTGTGGCTCAAACTGTCGCGTCGTCATTCCGACACATTTCAGCTTGAACAAACCAAAATCAACTTTTACACAAAACAGGCAAGAACCACATACGCACAAAAGTTTCAGAGGTCGAAAACGATTCGTGATCTGTACTTTATAGCTCAGTAGCCTACATGTTTATCTGAAAATCTGAACTCATTTAGTGCACGATAAAATGAGGGTCGTCTGAGAGAATGAAACAAGGCTGTTCTATGTGGTAGAAAATTACTGTACATCGAGATTAACCAAAGACATCAAAATAGCTTGTTATTTTTCATAGTTTTGTGATTGCTGAGGTTGGCTTTCAGATCGCAAACGTTTCATCCATCAGCCGAGATGACAATATCAATATGCGTGCAATAGCCCGTCAGCTCAGCTATTTTTGCACTTTTATCTCGTCCTTATCAAACGATTTGACTTCAGCAGGCAATTCTACCGATGACGTCCATGTTCAACTTCGCTTTTATACTGACGCTGTCCAGTTATCTGTCACGGGGGAATGAAAGGTGTGCTCATGGCATGAACTATAGTTTTAACT